>CAUYQG010162938.1:0-19659 GCA_963574415.1 Tarsius wallacei
AGACGGCCTCTCTCCGGGCTTCCATTTCCACCGCGACGAGGTGGCTCTGGAAGGCGTGGGCCTCTTCCTCCACGAATTGGCTGAGGAGAAGCGCGAGGGCGCCGAGAGACTTTTCTTTCTTTCCTGCTGCAAAAAGCTTCATTTCATTTGGTCCCGGGCTTGGGAGAGGGCTCCGGGTGGTTAAAAAGCTGCCCAGTGGCTGGAGGGAGAGTCTCTCGCAGAAGCCCCGATACTTTGAGAGGGGGGCCCTCAAGAGATCGCTGGGTTCCTGGTGATGCTTGAGGGTGTGCCCTCTCAAGAGATACTCACCCAGCCCAGCCTCAGCCGACCAACTTGCGGAGTTTGGTCAGGTGGTCGCCCATCTTCTGATGGGTTCCACTTCCTCATCCAGGAAGTGTTTCTCCAGGAACTCACAGAGATGGGGGGGGCGGGTGTGTGGAGGGGGTTCTGTGCAGTCAGATCCCAGGGCAAGAGGAGCCAAAAGAGCTTGGTCCAGGTTGTTCCCTGGGGCCATGGCGGCTTCCAGGGTTTTCCGCCATGCCGGTTTTGCATCTTCAAGAGACTCTGGGTGCTGACCGGGTGCGGTGGCTCAGGCCCAGCACTTTGGGAGGCTGAGGACAGAGGACTGCCTGAGCCCAGGGATTTGAAACAGCCTGGGCAACTTGGCGAGACCTCGTCTCTACATAAATTTTAACAATTAGCCGGGTGTGGTGGCGCGTGCTTGTGGTTCCAGCTGCTTGGAAGGCTGAGGCAGAAAGATCAACGTTATGCAGCAGGTCGAGGCGACAGAGTGAGACTCCGACTCAAAAAAAAAAAAAAAAAAAAAGTCTCTCGGCGCCCTCGCGCTTCTCCTCAGCCAATTCGTGGAGGAAGAGGCCCACGCCTTCCAGAGCCACCTCGTCGCGGTGGAAATGGAAGCCCGGAGAGAGGCCGTCTAGGAGGCCCGCAGATGCAGACTGACCAGGCGGCGGACGGCTGCCTCCGTCTTGGCGGAATAATCGTGGCGGACCTGGGAGCTCGTGGCTGGTCGGCAAGGAGGAGCTAAGCGTGGAAACGGTGTTGGCCGGTCCCAGAAGCAGGAGATGGCCCCAGAGGGTCTCGGAGGTCGCAGGTGGAGAGGAGCTCGGAGGGCGGCGGGAGGCTGGAAGAGAGGGAGTCCCCGGGTCTGTCTGTTCCGTCCAAACACCGTGGAAGCAAGAGACACATCCGCTGGACCGCCCTCCCGCTGCCAGCTTCATGGACTTTAATGGTCGGAGTCTCCGAGAGGGAGGATGGGTGGGGTGGCGCACTGGGAGGGCTGATGGGGGGATCAAAGCCCTTGGGGGCTTCTCTGCTAATAAAGGAGTCTCTCTTGGCTCTGCTCCCCACACAGGGCACAGCTGTCAGACGAGGGCACAGCTCCATCCTCTGCCGCGCGCCCCCATTTCTCCTGCTCATTCAGAGTAGTCTTCCCTCTGCTAGGAGTCTTGGAACCCAGTCTTCTGTGCCCTGCGAGGCTCACAGCTGGTGACCACAGTGTTTCCCCCCAACCTATTTTCTTCTTGAGAGGGAATCTGGAGCTGGTTCGCCTTATTTTTCTGTGATATTGAGTTTGAATGAATGATGCATGAGGTGGAAAGAGAGAAAGGGGGTCATCTTGTGTCTCAGGGTATGAGGTTGTGGCCAGGCTCTTGTCCCAGACCTGCCAGTCTATCTTTGCAGAGACCTCTTTGCTCCTCAGCACCCCAGTGTAGGAAAGCAGGAAGGGAACCGGAGTTCTGTTGAGTTGGGACAGCCAGTGACTGTCAATGACTGCAGGGCAGACGGAACAGGGGTGGCAGAGGTAAGGAAGGATTTGCCTGGCACATGGAAGGTGGCAATAGGGGTTTACAAGCAGACCAAGGAGCGAATGACAGCAGTGAGGGCCAGGCTGTCATGGGTAAGGCTCCCTCCTATCCCCCAGGAGCTTGGCTGTGGGTCCACAAAGTCATCAGCTGCACGATTCGCATGTTGCAATAAGGAATTGTAGGTAGGCTTGGGGCCATAGCTCCGGGGAGAGCTGCAGACTGCAGAGCCAGAGGAACTTGGTTCAAGTCAAGGCTCCCTCCTGAGGTTTACTTTTGGTTGCCAGAAAGTAAAACTTCTGAAGTAGTAAATAAGGAGGAGGCAAATAATTGTCCTGGCCTCCTATATTGGCCCTTAACCCCCCACCCCTGTCCCAGGTGGTAACGGTACCATGTTCACCCTGTGCTCTGCTCTCTAGAACGGGATTCCGTTCTGGCCAAATCTGTCTCCTCATCTCCAGAAACAGACAACGGCGGGGATTCATGAGGGATCTGGCTAGTCGAGTGTATGTCACAGTGGAGGTTTTCCTCCAAAGGCAGTGAACAGTGTCTCGCTCATTACAGATGAAAATTCAGCCTTCCAAAATGCTTGCAGGTTGATAAGCCCACCTGCCTTGCCACATCACTTTTAAGTCTCCGTGAGTTCTGGACACACCTGACTCACTTTTGTTTTTTTGAGTCAGGGTCACACTTTGTCACTCAGGCTGGAGTACAGTGGCACAATCACAGCTCACGGTAGCTTTGACCTCCTGGGCTCAGGTGATCCTTTTGCCTCAGCCTCTCAAGTAGTTGGGACTATAGGCAAGTGCCACCACACTCAGCAATTTTTAAATTTTTATTTGTATTTTTAAATTCTTTATTTATTTACTTAATCCTTTAATTTAGAGATGAAGTCTTGCCATGCTGCCCAGGCTGGTCTCGAACTCCTGGGCTCAAGCAGTCCTTCACCTCACCTCCCAAAGTGCTGAGGTTACAGGTGTGAGCCACCACGTCCAACTTTTTTTTTTTAATTTATTCTTATTTCTCTCTTGGCCCGAAGGCTTCCCAGACTTCTTCATCTGGCAAATCTTCCTTGTCATCTCCTCCAGGAAGTCCCTCCTGACTCCCTAGGCAGGGTGATTCCTTAATTCCTGCCTTGACAGGCATCTGCTTAGGCTTCCGCCACTTACAAAGAAATATTTTGGTTCATTGGTTTGTCTCCTATTTGGACTAAGACTCTTTAAGGAACCAGGACAACGTCTTGTCTTTGTGTCTTCAACATGGATAACAGGACCTGGCACCCAATAAGTGCCGTTGTCGAATGAATGAATGAGTGAAATAATGAGCACCCTCCTTGAGGCCCTGGAATATGAGAGAGTCTCTTCCTGGGCTGAATGTGAGGTTCACTAAAGATCCTGAACCATCAGCTCTTGTCCTAATAATTAAGTGTGCACTCAAGGGGAAACGTCAGAGTCAAATATCCTTCCCATGTGTAAAGGCTGGTGCCCTTACCACAATCTAAGAAAGAGGAGACTTGGGAGGGTGACTGTTTAGGATTGGAAAGGGGAAGAAGGAAGGTCAGTCTACAGGGCAGAAAGCTTGTCAGAAAAAAAAACAGTGGATTATAAATATGTAGATATCCTGGGTGTAGTGCCACAGATGAAAAGGTGCTAATGAGGGGTTATTACATAAGTGGGGGTATAGCTCAGTGGTAGAACATTTGACTGCAGATCAAGAGGTCCCTCGTTCAAATCCAGGTGCCCCCTACTTACCTCTTTTAGCCACTGAGGCAGATGCTGGGACTTTTGCCTTTCTTCCCACATGTGGCTTTTTCTTATGATAAAATTTAGGGCCTGGAATGGGGCAAGCTCCAATAATCTTTCCCTGACCATCACCCAGATAATAATTACTGGGATCACATTTGACTGAAGAGGTTGACCAAGTTAGTTCAGCCCAGCCTCACCTCTGGGACTCTTGCCCTTCATGGCCCATGGGTGGATTTTATTTTCTCTCAATGTCTCATTTCTTCAACTGCACTATAATCTTCAGGAACAAAGCCCAGGCTATCTCTTTGTTCTTGCTACTATACTTTGAGAATTGTATAGAGGGAATGTATACATCTTCCTTCTTCCCACAGGAAACTGTAATAATTTGACAACCATGTCAAAAGTTCTTTCTTTCCTCTCCCTGGGAACTTGCCCCTACTAAAGACTCCGGCCACTTGATTCTCCCTTCTTCTCTCCTGCCACTTTTTATTTCTTACTCTGAGTCAGAATATCCTTGGCAAAAATGCCTAGAAATAGACCCTACTTTACATTATAATTTTGAAAAATTCAGATAAAATATTTAAGACACATAAATGGTTATAAAGAATCTTGCAGAGGATTCTCCACTTTCCTTGAAAAACAAAGCAATTTGAAGCAACCTTTTCTATGAGAACAAATAAAAATTTGGTTTGGCACGGTGGCTTACTCCTGTAATCTCAGCACTTTGGGAGGCGGTGGCAAGAGGATTGTCTGAGCCCAGACATTTGATAATAACCTGGGCAACTTGGTGAGACCTCGTCTGTCTCTACAATAAAAATAATTTTTAAAAATAGCCGGGCATGGTGCCTGTAGTTCCAGCTATTTGGAAAGCTGAGGCAGAAGGATCCCTGAGCCCAGCGGGTTGAGGGTGTAGTAGCGGTGAGTGTGCCACTGCACTCCAGCCTGCGTGACAGAGAGAGACTTCAAAAAAATTTGAAAAATATTAAAACCATCTCATTAAAAATATCAAAGAGTTAACTAGTTAGACAGGAAATACCAGATGCAGATTTGGAAAGGATGGGAAATAAAATGAAAGCTCCACTCTCACTTTGGCCCTGAGTGTGCTTTTCATTCCAGAAGCAGCAGCTGAGCAAAACTTTTGGAAGCCTCTGAAGACGCAGGGAATAGAAGTCAGAATTCTGGGCCCAACTAGAGATAGACACGGCAAGATCAACTCTGGCTTTAGACTGGGATTCCAAAGACAGAAGGAAAAACAGTCACTGTAAGAATTTGTGGCTAACCTTTATAACTTTTATAACATCTTAATGGCTCAGAAAAACTCAAGCTTTGAAATTATACTAAGGTATCCTGACTGCTCATATATCTGGGAAAAGAAAATAATGGAAGACGTTATCATCTCTGGCCTCAAATTTGTTATACAAATAAAATTTTAAATAAAATATCTTATAGTCAAGGATAGCCATATACACAGGGAAGCAAAAAAAAACAAAAAACAAAAAACAAAAAACAAACAAAAACAAAAAAACAAAAAACAGAAACAAAAACAAGAAATAAAGAAAAAAACACCGCGAATGAAAATTAATAGAAATAACCAGACCACAGAACAAAGGAACTTTGGATGTTAGGACTACCAGAAATACATTATAAAATAACATGCTTACTGTGTCCAAGGAGATAAAAAGCCAAGCTTGAAAACTTCAATAAAAAATTGAAAGAGTAACTAAGGATCAAAAAGAGCACAAAATAGAAATCTTATATCTAAAAATACAATAACTAAAGTTAAAAACTCAATGACTAGGTCTATGCCCTACTTAATGAATAGATTAAGCCAAAGAGAAAATCAGCAAACTAAAACATTGGGAGGAAAAACTATTCATGATAAAGCATAGAGAAACAAAAGTAAGCCAAACATAGAAGGAAAGGTAATAAATACAGAAGACACAATGAAAAGGTTTTCTACACACTTATCTGGAACCCTGAAAGGAGAAATGAGAGAGAATGCAGTAGATGCAATATTGAGGAGACAATGGCTGAGACTATTTCACAACTAACGGAAGACATCAATCCTTACATTCAAGGATGCCTATGAATCTCAAGCAATAAAAAAAATCCATTCCAAGAGTGACTGCAGTAAACTTGTGGAAAACTGGAGATAACCAGGAATTCTTAAAAGCCTCGTGAAGAAAGAAGACATTACTTTCAATGATGTGACAATCAGATTGACAACTGAGTTCTCAAGAACAAGAATGAAAGCCAGAAAGTAGTAGAATTGTGTACACCGAAATGTTGTCACTGTCAACATAAAATTCTGCTCTCAGGTAAAATGTCCTTCATGAGTGAAGGTAAAATAAAAATACCTTCAGACAAAAACTGGAATAATTAATCAATAGCAGGCATGCACTAAAGGAAATTCCAAAGAGTAGATTCCAAGGAGCAGAGAACTGATTGGATGAAGGGACACAGATATAAGAAGGAAGGAAGAGGCACACAAATAGGAAATATGAAGACATCTAAGTGGACATTGTATAAAACAATAACAATGCTGAGGGTTATGCCCATAATGTCAGGTTCATAAAACAAACAGGAAGGAAAGGAGAGGAGAGGAGAGGAGGAAACAGGAAACAATACTGAGGTTAAAACAACTTATGGAATAATGTAAAAAACCAAAAACTTGCGTATAAGTTGGAAGAAAGTAAATAGAGTTAAAGTGTTCTAAGATTCTTGTATTAACTGAAATGAGGATAAAGATATTGCTTAATCACAGTCTGAATTTCTTATATAACCACTAAAATAGAAGACATAGCATTTAGTTTTTAAGCTAGCAGGGGGAAATATGGCATTATAAAGATATCAGTCAATCAAACAAAAAAGGAAAAAAGGAGAAAAAATATAAATAAGTTACACAAATTGACAACAAAGGCAAGGTGGTAGATTTAAATACAAATATACAGCAATTACAAGTAAAATTAAATAAATTAAATGCTCCAGTTTAAAAGACAAATGAACAACTATATTCTGCTTACAAAAGACACATCAAAAACTTAGAAATATAGAAACATTGAAAGTAAAAAGATGAAAAAATATATACCTTGCAGGATGCTATCAAAAAGAAAAAGAGTATGCATCAGAAAAGATAGATTTTGTGATAGATATCAAAAGATAACTTACTAATGACAAAAGGCTGACTAAACATTTCTAATTTGTATGTTTCCAGTAAAATAGCCTCAAGATATAAAAAGTCAAACTTAACAGAATAATAAACAGAAATTTAAAAATCAAGAATCAGAGTGGGAAGTTTTTAAATAGTTTTCTCATTAATGGAAGAAGACAAAAAAAAAAAATCACAAAAGATCTAGAAGATTTGAACAATATCATTAACAAACTAAACCCAAGGAAACAAAATGAACCAAGACTACCAAGTCCAACAATTGAAAAACAGTCATTCTTAAAAAAAAAAAAAAAAAAAGAAACATTTAGGAAAATTGAGTAATTAGGCAAGTTTCAATTTTGAGAGGATTGCTATGTAATGTATATTCTCTGGTCACAGTGCACTTATGCTAGATGTCAACTAGAAAGAGTTGGCTAAAAAATTCTCAAATGTTTGGAAATTAAGAAATATATGAGTACTTCTAAATAACCCATGAGTTTAAAAAATTATGATGAAAATTAGAAAATAGTTTAAACAAACAATAATAAATAGTATAACATAATTGGCAAGAGGCAGGTAAATCAACATTAAAAATTCTTATAGTTTTAAGAGGTATACTAGAAAAGAAGAAAAAGAATGAGCTAAGAACCTATCTTAAGAAGCTAGAAAAAAGAGGGTGAAGGAACACTATGAGAGAAGGAGGAAATAAAAGCAAGAAAAGAAATGGAATTAAATGAAATAGAAAACAGACACAGAACAGAGAAGATTAGCAAAATCAAAAGTTGGCTTTTGAAAAGCAAAATAAGATTGATTAACCTCTGGTGAAACTGATACAAAAAAATAAAAGAGAAGACAACAGTACCTAATATCAGGAATCAAAAAAAGAAGAACTGCAGATTCTTTACGCTTTTAAAGAATGATTGTAGGGTATTACTAGTATTTTTAAAATTATGACAAAAAAGGAAATCTAGTTAACAAACAGGTTTAAAGAATTTAGCATGTGGCAGGAACTAGTCTATGCACTTTAAAAATATTAACTTAATTGTCATAACAACTTCACAAGAAAGCCACTGTTATTGTGTTCAATTCTATTATTATTTCCATTTTATGTATGGGAAAACTGAATTTAAAAGAATCAGAGCTGGGTGCAGTGGCTCACGCCTGTAATCTGAGCTCTTCAGGAGGCTGAGGCAAGAGGATTGCCTGGGCCCAGGAGTTTAAGATAAATAAGTCAAATATTAGCCAGGTGTGATGGTGTATCTGTAGTTCCAGCTACTTGGAAGTTTGAGGCAGAAGGATGCCTGAACCCAGTAGGTCAAGGTTGTGCTAGTAGTGATCATGCCTCTACACTCCTGCTTTGGTGACAGAGTGAGACTCTGATTTAAAAAACTAAAAGAATTAAACAACTTCTCCCAGTTCATGCAGTCAGATCCCATGATTTGGGTCTAGATTGAGCCTAAGAAACAGAAAGAAAAATTATTAAAGAAAAGTGAACAGAGCTAAGGGACTTGAGGGACATCATCAAGTGGACGAACATATGCATTGTGGGAATCCCAGAAGGAGAATAGAGAGAAAATGGGTCAGAGAATATTTTAAGGCATAGTAGCTGAAAACATCTCAATTTTGATGAATGACACAAATACAAAAATCTAAGAAGATCAATAAACTTCAAATAAGATGAAATCAAGAGACACACACTGAGACATAATCAAATTTTCAAAATCCAAAGACAATTCTGAAGGCAAGAAGAGAGAAACAACTCATTACATACAAGGAATTCTCAGTAAGGTTATCAGCAGATTTCTCATCAGAAACTTTGGACAGTGGAAAGTACTGGTCTGATGTATTCAAAGTGATAAAAGAAAAAAACCTCTCAATCAAGAATCCTAATCCAGCAAAACTGTCCTTTAAAAGTGAGGAACAAATTAAGACATTTCCAGTAAGCAACTGCTGAGGAGTTAAAAAAAATTTTTTTTTTACTTTAAATGTAAATGGATTGAACTCTCCAATCAAAACGCACAGATTGACAGAATGGATGCAAGAACACGATCCAACTATATGCTGTCTACAAAAGACTCACTTTTCATTAAAGGCACAAAAAGACTGAAAGGGAAGGGATGGGAAAAAATATTCCATACAAGTAGTAATCAGAAGAGAGAAAGATTGACAATACTAATATCTGATAAAATAGACCTTAAGTCAAGAAAGATTACAAGAGCCATAAAAGGACATTATATATTATTTTAGAAGTTCAGGTATGGTGCTATGGCTCATTCCTGCAATTCCAGCACTTTGGGAGGTCAAGGTGGGAGGATCACTTGAGACCAGTAGTTCAAGACCAGCCAGGGCAACACAGCACGACTTTGTCTCTACAAAAAACTTTTTAAAATTAACTGAGCATGGTGGTACATGCCTGTAGTCCCAGCTACTTGAGAGGCTGAGGTGGGAGGATAGCTTGAATCCAAGAGTTCAAGGCTGCAGTGGGCTATAATGGCACCACTGCACTCCAGCCTGGGTGACAGAGTGAGACCCTCTTTCTAAAAAAAAAAAATTCAATACCGCAAAAATATATGACAGTTATAAACATTTATGCACTTAATAAGAGACCATCAAAATACATAAGGCAAAAACACATAATTGAAGAGAGAAACATACAGTTTTAAAATAATAGTAAAGATTTCAGTATCCCACTCTCAGTAATGGATAGAACAACCAGACAGAAAATAACCAAGGAAATAGATGACTTAACACAATAAGCCAATTAGATCTGACAGGCATATATAAAACATTTTACCCAAGAACAAGATCATACACATTTTTCTCAAGTACATATGAAATATTTTCCAGGATACACTATCTGTTAGGCCACATATTACATACCAATAGATTTTAAAAAATGCATATCATACAAAGTATCTTCTCCAACCACAGCAGGAAGAAGATCAATAACAGAAGTAAAACTAAAAAATTCACAAAATTGTGGAAATTAAACAACACATTGTGAACCAATAAATCAAAAAAGAAATCACAAGGAAAGTTAGAAAATATTAAAGACAAATGGAAATAAAAATACAACATACCAAAATGTGTGGGACACAGTGAAAAGAATGCTAAGGGGGAAATTTATACCTATAAACACTTAAATTAAAAAACATGAAAGGCCAGGCACAGTGGCCCATGCCTGTAATCCTAGCACTCTCGGAGCCTGAGTGGGAGGATTACTTGAACCTAGGAGTTTGAGACCAGCCTAGGCAATACAGTGAGACCTCATCTCTACAAAAACTTTTTTAAAAAAATAGCCGAGTATTGTGGTGCATGCCTGTTGTCCCAGCTGCTCAGGAGGCTGAGGTGGAAGGATCATCTGAGCCTAGGCTGAGGGTTCAGTGTGCCAAGAGCATGCCACCGCACTTCAGCCTGGGTGACAGAGACATCAACTCAAAAACAAAAACTAAACAAGAAAGATCTCAAATCAATAACCTAGCTTTACATTTTAAGTAACTAGAAAATGAAGAACATGCTAAACCCAAAACTAGCAAAAGGAAGTTTTAAGAGAGAGAGGAAGCCGGGGGGGTGGGGGGGGTGGGGGGGGTGGTGTTTTTCAAATTGCTAAAATCAGAAAGGAAATTGGGAAAATTACTACCAATTTTACAGAAATAAAAAGGATTATAAGAAGATATTATGAAGAATTATATGTCAACGCACTGGAAAACCAAGATGAAATGAACAAATTCCTAAAAACACAAGATCTACCAAGACTAAATAACAAAAAAAGAGCATCTGTACAGAGTTATAACTAGTAAGGGATTGAATCAATAATAAAAAAATCTCCCAAAAAAGAAAAGTTCTGAACCTGGCGGCTTTACTGGTGAATTCTACCCAAAATTTAAAGAGGAACTAACATCAATCCTTCCCAAACCCTTCTAAAAAACTGAAGAGAAGGAAATACTTTTCAAATCATTCTATAAGCCCGGAAAAGCCAAAGCAAGTCAATAACACTACAAAGAAAGAAAACTACAGACAAGTATTTCTTGTGCACAATGATAAAATGAAGTCGCATATTAAAAGGATTATACACTGGAATTTATTCCTGGAATGCAAGAATGGTTCAACACATTGAAATTGATCAGTCAGAATGGCCATTATCAATAACTCAAAAAATAACAGATGCTGGAGAGGATGTGGTAAAAAGGGAACACTTCTACACTGTTGGTGGGAGTGTAAACTAGTGCAACCTCTGTGGAAAGCAGTGTGGTGATTCCTAAAAGCTCTAAATATCGACCTCCCATATGACCCCACAATCCTCCTACTGGGAATATACCCTGAAGAACTCAAATCACTCTATAAAAAAGATACCTGCACACCAGTCTTATTTCCTCCTCTTTTTTGACATAGATTTTCCTGCATTTTTCATTTCACTTTCAATCATATTTTGTAAAAATATCGCTAAATTAGTAAAAAAAATATATTATATATAATTTATTTGATTACTTTACAGTATAGCATTAACTCTTTCCTGTATTTTACCCCTAACAAAATGATGCTATAAATAGCCTTGAAAGTAAAAACAATCAAACACAAAAAATACAATAATCATTTAGAGGTGTTGATTATTAATGCTCCAACTAGGAGGAAGGGCTCTGAGCTAAGAGCCTTAACAGTGATTTCTGTACCCAACACTTTCCTCTACCCTTCTTAGCTCCTTGATCTTAAAACATCAGAGCAAGATCCCACTTGTGGTAACTGACCAGATGAAAGGGCTTGAGCCCTAAGACTGGTGTAGCATTTCTACTTCTGCTTCATTTCCTTCCTCTTTCCACACTCTGTTGATTCTCTTTCCTGGACACTGGGTATATTATAACCAACCAAGACACTAGTTTAACATGAAGTTTCCTTTTTTATTTTTTTTGAGTTGGAGTCTCACTCTGTCTCCCAGACTGGAGTGCAGTGGCTGCTTCCGGCCACCACAGCTTCGACCTGCGGGGCTCCGGCGATCCTTCCGCCCCAGCCTTCCAAGTAGCTGGAACTACAGGCACGGACATGAAGTTTCTAGAGACCCTCTAGCCATGAGGCCAGGCAAATTTTACTGTAAACCCTATAAATGGACGCAACCCCAATATATAACCCGAGGCTTTCTCAGGAGAAAGCCATGTAAGAAGTCCGTGGGACTAGAAGAGAAGGACAGAACCACTTATACATTCATGACATTAATCATAAATCCTGGTTCTAATAAAAAAATAAACAAACTAGAAATGGGAAAACACTTTTTATTGAATATTTTGCTGAAGCCTGAAGGACAGTGTCACCTCCCACCGGTGCTCCTGTGATCTGAAATTTCAAGCTGACCTCTGAGCTCGATGTTCTTTAAAAGCATTTTCTATGAACCTCAGCGGCCCCAAACTCCTTGAAACTGCTCACAGAGGTCATGATGGATGCACCAATCCATGAAGAGATATATCTATCAGGATAAGCCATAATCTTGATTGAGGTGCCTTCGGAAGCCAGCAGTTCCACGTCTCTCTGGAGCCTTTCCTCCAGCCCAGGCAAGAGTGCAGTGCCCCTAGACAATACAATCTCCGCATAAAGGTTCTTCTGGATGTTAGTATCACACTTCATAATGCTGCGGCAGACCATTTTTGAGAGTCCTAGGTTGTGGATGCCCAGCCGTTCGGGTGAAAAAAGAATCTCTGGCACTTGGTGCAGCAGGTCCGGGATGTGGATGACATTCCCATCCGGAAGTTTGTATTCTCTCGTGACCTCTGCTAGCCTCTTGCATAGCTGTTCTTCTGGCTCCAAGGCGATGTAGCACAGCTTCTCTTTGATGTCATTTACCAAGGGTTTGTCAAATATGAAAGGGAAGGTACACTCGCTAGGAAAGAGGAGCCGGGTGAGGTGCTCTGTGATGTCCCTTCCTACCGCATAGAGTTTGGTGACTGCATGAGGTAGCGAGTAACCCTCAAAGACTGGGACAGTGCAAGTGAGCCCATCCCCACTGCCTACTACCAGGTCTGTGCCACATGTAGAAGCACAGAGAGCTGCCACTGCATGGTTGGACAGATAGAAAGCAGGCACGTTGAAGTTTTCAAACATCATTTCTGCAAGTTTTTCTCGAGTCTCTTTTGGGTTCCAGGAGGGGTCAGTCACGAGTACAGGCTGTTTACTGGGGTTTACTCCCAGCCTCCACTCAAAAAGATATTCCCAGAGTTTCTCTAGGTCATCCCAATTCGTTACCAGTCCACGCCTAATGGGATAGTGCAAACATAAACTCTCTACAAAGTACTTCTTTTGAGTGGCTTTTGCTGAAGACAGGTCTAATTTAGTATGCCCCACAACAGAGTTGGTGACATGACCGGGTTCAATTTCTCCAGACAGGCCTGCTTTGCAGAGTCCTGAACCGTTGTCAAATATCACAGCCGGAACATCTGATACTTGTGGATTAAACATGTCTGCCACATGCTCTTCTGGACAAAATAATGAAAGAAGACTTAGGTCACTTTGTGAGATAACGGGTACCTTTAGAAGTTTTAAGGCCAGAGGATTCCTATGTTCTCAGGTTGTTAGCAGGCTGCTTCTAATCCACCAGAACACCCCATCCTCAATTCCTGAAGTTGGTCACCTTTCTGGTGGCCTAGGGCCAGTTGAGGCAATTTCAAGGGATGATTGCCCTTTATGTAACAATGCAGCTAAGGCAACAATTGTCCTCAGTGAGCATCAGAAGGGCGGGGTCACTGAGCCGCCAGGACTTCTTACTTAGTGAGACTTAAAGCCAAGGAAGGCAAATCATATCTACAGACAGCTTTGATAATCCTGCTAACCCAAAGCAGAAGCCTAGTTTTAGAAAAAAAGTGAAGTTTCCAGTCTATCACTTTGTCCCAGAAAACTACCCTCTCTGCTCTGCTGAGCTGCTGTTTGTGAAATGACAGAGATACGCTTCCTTTTGTTAAAGGGAATAACCAAGTATCAGACACAAATTCAGGTTGAAGTGAGAATATCCATAATCTACCCAGAATAACCTTTCTAGTCTTTCTTGCTATGTTTGTTTTCTTGTTTTAAACAGCTTTATTGAGATAAATTCCATATACCATGAAATTTAACCATTTAAAGTATCAGTTTCCACGATTTTAGTATATTTACAGATATGTACAAACATTACAAAAATCAATATTAGCACTTTTTCCACATCATAAAGAATCCTAGTACCCTTTAGCTGTCACCACTCATCAGACCGTCCTCTTGATCTTCAAGCACTGCTAATGTATTTTCTGTCTCTGTAGATTTACTTTTTCTACATTTTTTCATATCATTGACGTTATGTAATATGTGGCCTTTTGTGTCTGGCTTCATTCACTCTGAATATTGCCTTCAAAGTTCATTCACTGTTTGGATATAACATATTTTGTATAACTGCTCATCAGTTGATGGACATTTAGTGTTTTCACCATTTGTTTCTTATGAAGTATGCTGCTAGAAACAATCTTGTACACTTTTTTCTGTGTAGAATTATGTTTTCATTTCTTTTGGGGATACATTTAGAAGTGAAGTTTCTGAGTTATATAAAAGCCTGAGTTAAATCATTTGAGTCTATTTTCCATAAAATCTACTTTCCAAAGTGGTTGTTTCATTTTATATTCCTAAGTACACTGTAAGAGCATTCCTACTTCTCCATGGGCTCCTTAATACTATTATCAGATTTTTTGATTCTAGAGATTCTCGTATGTATGAAGCGCTATCTCACTGTGGTCTTGTCTTACATTCTTGGTGACTAATTTGGGAATCTTTGTATGTGCTTTTTGTCCATTTAAATATCTTATTTGAAGAAATGCCCATGTATATATGCTTTGCCCATTTTTTATTGTTGTCTTTTTTCTTTATACAGTTATATTGAATTGCAGATGTTCTTTATACATTCAAGATTCTAGTCTTTAAAAGATATGTTGGGTACAAAAATCTTCTTCCATTTTTGGATTTTCTTTTCATTTTCTTGGTAATGCCATTGGGATTACAGATGTTTTAAATTTTAATGTAGTCCAACTTATCTATTTTATCATTTGTTGTTCATATTTTTGTGCTATATCTAAGAATGCATTATAAAATCCAGGATTCTCAATGTATATGCCTATGTTTTCTTCTAGCAATTTTCAATTCTTGTATTTTTTTAGTTTATTTTTGTAAATGGTGCTCATTATGTTTTCAGCGTCTTTCTTTTGAATGTGGCTATCTAGTTGTTTCAGCACTATTTGTTGAAGAGACTATTTTTTTCTCATTATTCCATTGAATGGCTAGTATCCTTGTCAAAAAAAAAAAAAACGGTTGACCATTGACACATGGACTGACTTCTGAACTTACAATTCTATCCCATTGATCTATATATCTATCATATGCTAGTTAGCACACTGCTTTGATTGTTGTTGCTTTGTAATAAATTTTCAAATTAAGAAGTCCTCCTTCATTGTTCTTTTACAAGATGCTTTTGGCTATTCAGGGTCCCTAACAATTCTATTTAAATCTCAGGATCAGTTTGTCAACTTCTACAAAAATGTCATCTGGAGTTTTGATCAAGATTAACTTGAATCACTAGATCCGTGTGGGGAATATTGCCACCTTAACAATGTCAACATTTCCATTCCATATACATGATATTTTATTTTCCAGTTATTTAGATTGTTCTTTAATTTCTTTAAGCAATATTGTCTTTTTCAGAGTAAAACTTTTTTCCCACTTTTGTCAAATTTATTTCTAAATATTTTATTATTTTTTATTCTTTTGTCATTGGGATTGTTTTTTTAATTTGATTTTTAAATTATACTTTGCAAAGGCATAGAAAAACAATTTATTTTGTATATTGACCTTGTATCCTGAAACCTTGCCAATTTGTTCTGACAGTTTTAAGTAGATTCTGTAGTGTTTGTGTGTGTATGCGTGTGTATCTTCTAATTTCTTTCCAAAGTCACTTCCAGTAGTTTGTGTCTTCCCAAGAATTTATCCATTTTTCCTGAGTTATATGATCCATGACATACCATGTTTCATAGTACTTTTTAAGATACTCTTTATATACATATATTTTAATATACATTCATACACATAACATATGTACACACTCATGTCACCTGCAAATAGATATAGCTTTACATCTTCCTTTCCAAGCTGCATGACTTTTATTTCCTTTTCCTTACTAAATTCCCCAGTTAGAATCTCCAGTACAGTGTTAAATAGAAGTGGTGAGAGCAGTTATCCCTGACTTGTCTTGATCTTAAGGGAAAAAGATCCAGTCCTTTATAAAATAAGTAGGATTTTTAAAATTCCACTTTTTAGGTTGAGGAATTTCCTTCTTCTTTAAGTTTGTTAAGTGTTTTCATCATAAAAAGCGATGAGATTTTATAAATTCTTATCTGCATCTGTTAAGTGATCCTGTGAATTGTAGTTTTCACTCTATTGATTTGATATAATATAGCAATTAATTTTTAGATGTTGAATAATCCTTGTATTCCTGAGATTATTCTCATCTGTATATGGTACATTTTAAAATATATTGCTCGATTTGGTTTGATAGTATTTTGCTGAGAACTTTTACATCTATGGTAATGTCATACCGGTCTTTATATTTGTGATATATTTGCCTGGTTTTGATATCAGGATAGTTCTGGCCTTACAGAATGAGCTGGGCAGTATCTTCTCACCCTTTATCTTTCGGAGGTGTTTGCAGAAATTACATATTATTTGTTTTTAAAATATTTGTAGAGTAAATAAGTGAAGTTATCTGGTCACAGGCTTTTCTTTGTGAGTAATTTGTTGGTTACTAATTGAATCTTATTTGATATATATTCAGATTGTCTATTTCTTCTAAAGTCACTTTCAGTAGTTTGTATCTCCCCAAGAATTTGTACATTTTACTTCAGTTATATGATGTATGATATATCGTCTTTCATAATATTTCTTTATAATTCTTACTTCTTTCTGTAAGGTGGGTAGTAATATTTCTTTAATTTAACAGAAACGTTTGGTCCCATTAACTTCTCTATTTGCTTTTTTTTTTTTAGTATCTTCTTCAATAATTTCTGTTCTACTGTTTATTGTCTCATTCCTTCAGCTTTTTTTAAAACTTTACTATTCTTTATTCTGATGACTTAGGACGAAAGACAAGACTATTAGTACAAGATATTTTTACTTTCTTAATTTAGAATGTGATCATTAATGTGTGTGTCAACTTGCCTAGGCTACTGTGCCCAGTTTTTAGTAAAATGCTAGTCATACATGTTTCTATGAAGGCGTTCTGCAGATATGATTAACATGTATAATCAATTAACTTCAGTAGAGATCATTATCCATAATGTTAGTGGCTATTATCCAATCAACTGAAGGCCTATGGGTGTAAAGGGAAACAACTGAGGCTTCTTGAAGAAGTAGGAATTCTACCTCAAGACTGTAACATAGACATCTTGTCTGAGTTTCCAGTGTGCTGACCTGCCTTACAGATTCCAGACTCAAGATTGCTACATTAACTTTTAGTTCACTTTCTCTGAAAATTTTTGAATTACTAACCCCACAAGTGTATGAATCAATTTTTTGAACTCAATCAATCTTCTCTGTCTTTCTCTCTCTTCATGTATATATAATAATGAACATATCAAGTATTGTGGATGATGACAGTAACATAATGCTTGCGGGAAAATTTATAGTATTAAATGCACATATTAAAAAGAAGAAAGCCTAAAATCAATTATTCAAGTATCTATCTCAAAAAGTCATTAAAAAACAGCATCATAAATGCAAAGGAAATTTTTAAAAATAATAAAGATTAAAGAAGAAATCCATGAAGTAGAAAACAAACGTGCAAAAGAAGGCATCACCAAATCAAAATGCAATTTTAAAAAAAGATTCATAAAATCAATAAACCCTAGTAAGTATTGGTTGTTGTTTTAAGAAAGCACAATTAATCAATATCAGATCCTGTGCATTTTTTTAATTAGAAAAAAAGTATTGTGACGATTTAAAATTTTCACAAATTCTTTGTCTCTTCCCCCTTCAAGTGATGAATCCGAATTCTCTGATTGAGTGTGAACTGGATTTAGTGACTCACTTCTACCAAGTACAAAAAAGGAAAGTGATGATGTGTGACTTTGGAGAACAGATTGTAAAAGGCGCTTCAGCTTACTGCTTAGTCTCTGTGTTGGATTATTTGCTTAGCATGAAGATAGATGCCAAGTCATGAGGACACTCGCCTATGGAGATGCTTGAAACCTAGAATTTGCAGCCAGAAGCCAGTGAGGAAATGATACTTTCTGCAAGCCATCATGTGTGTGAGTCACCTTGAAGTGGATCCTTCAATCATTCTCAAGCCTTCTGTAGACGTCAGCTTTAGCTCACTTCTTACCTGCAACCTCATGAAGCGACCCTGAGCCAGAAACATCCAGATATGTTTCTTCCAGATTCATGACACTCAGAAACTGCATGAAATAATAAATCCTGTGTATTTTTAAAGGCTAACTTTTGAGGTAATGTATTATGCAACAATACATAATTATTAAAAGAATATAATGAGACACATTTCCAGAAAATGAGCATTTAAATGAACAAACTCCTTTAGAATAAAAATTTGCCAAAATTGGTGCAAGAATAAATAGAATACTCTGTCTTAATAACTTTAAGAAAAACAAACCTATACTTAAACTTCAAATAACAAATGTTAAGAACCTCAAAGTCGACATAGATTCAACAGTTAACACTTCCAAACATTTAAGAAAAAAATAGCATCAAATATCCATAAAGACCTTTAAGGAATAAAACAAAAAGAAGAAATACTTGTCAGCCAGTTTTATTAGGTAACCATAACCAAAATATGAAAGCCTAAAAAATACTTTAAAAGAAAAAAATTAAATGAATAAACAGCATTCTTTCTCATAAAAACAAACGTGAATGACCTAAACAAAATATACAGAACGTTCTCAATAATAAGTGGGACCTGCACATTAATCACATTAGCACAAGGGAGGAATCAGCAGTTGATGGACACTGCCAGGGGAGGGAGGAAAGGAGAGAACACATAGCATCACAAAAGTACTTCATCCTAAACCAGGGGAAGTGAGGACCAGTTGGAGGTCCAAACTTCACCTGCACAAAGCCTGCTTGTGTAAATAATCCTGACTTGTGACCCACATATCTATCATTTTAAGAAATTAGAAAATTGGATGCAAGGAATTTAAAAATGATACTGTAATAAGATAAAATTTTCTTATCCCACAAATGCAAAGGTAGTTAACATAAAAGTGTCAATCTAATCAATATAACAAAAGAAGAAAAAAATGATTATGTCAGTAGATGGTAAAATATTTTATACAATTCAACATTCATTAAGAATAATAACTAAAAATAACATTTAATGAAGGCATAGTGTGGAACTTAAAATTTTGTTAATGTATATAAAATATAGCAAAGGTCACAATTAATAGTAAAATATTGAAAAGTTTTAAATTTAAATTGGAAACAAAATAAGGATTCCTATCATCACTGAATATGTGCAGCATTATGCTGAGGATCATAGCCAATATAATAAGTAGAAAAACAAAAGCTTCAATATCAGGGATGCTGACTTAATACTGTTAATCTCAAGTAACATGGAACATTCAAAATAATCTATAGATAGAATTAATTAATAAATTTAGGGAATTAACAATATACACTGTCAATATAGTAGAACAAAAATATATTTCTATGTATAAAACAACCAAGGAATTAGAAATATAATTTTTAAAAGATCATTCTGTTCTTTAATTTATAGTTTATTTAAAATTAGATTATCGTATGTTATTCCATCAAAAATGTCAAATACTTGGTGATAAATCTAAAAAACTATGCCCAATACTTTTTTTTTTTTTTTTGAGTTGGAGTCTCACTCCGTGGCCCAGACTAGAGTGCAGTGGCCGCTCCCGGCCACCGCAGCCTCGACCTG
>CAUYQG010162945.1:0-25126 GCA_963574415.1 Tarsius wallacei
CGCTTGTTTAAAAAACAACTGGACTATAAATTAAACCAATGATGTGATTTAAATTTTTTTTTCTTTCTTTTTTTTTTTTTGAGTTGGCGTCTCACTCTGTTGCCCAGACTGGAGGGAGGTGGCCGCTCCCGGCCACCGCAGCCTCGACCTGCTGGGCTCCGGCGATCCTTCCGCCTCAGCCTTCCAAGTAGCTGGAACTACAGGCGTGCGCTACCACGCCCAGCTAATTTTTTTGATTTATTATAGAGATGAGGTCTCGCTTGCCCAGCGGATCTCGAACCCACGGGCTCAGGCAATCCACTCACCTCAGCCTCCCAAAGGCGCGGGATTACAGGCTGAGCCACCGAGCCCGGCTGTGGAACCCAATTTTAACGAAAGGAAATGAATTAAGGAATGACTGGAATTTTAATTAAATTCCGGTTTAATTTAAAAAACATGAAATAAAAAACAGCTTGCTTCCTGCTGGGACCGGTTCTTGATGCTGGAAATGTTTAGTGTAAGCGCGTCACACGATCTGGAGGAGTGTCCTGCAAATGTGACAGGCTTCCCACCTCCTACCTTCTTCCTCCCAACGACCCAGGTCCTACTTTACCCACTTTAGAGTCAGCTGCTGAACTCTTGCCTTTCTGAGCAGTTTTTCGGAGGTCTCTGCGCGCCCCTGGGGTCAGGATCGCGCCGTCGTTTCCCCCACCCCATCCCCGCGCGAACTGCAGCTGAGGTTTTTTTTTTTTTAGATCTTTTGAGTCGAAGTCAAGGTTTACCTTCACACTTGAAGAGGCATCTGGTTATTTCTAATCCTTAATAAGAAAGTTAATAAAAGCGCAGAACAAAAACAAATATCATTCCTTTTCTAGGCTGATTTGGAACCTTATAACCGTGTTGGCTCCGTGGCTTAGCTGGTTAAAGCGCCTGTCTAGTAAACAGGAGATCCTGGGTTCGAATCCCAGCGGGGCCTTTTGTGGTTTTTCTGCCTCCTGCCACCAATTAACCACGGCTGAGGGAAGTGTAACCTTGTAGATTATTTTCCCCAAAGTGTTTTATATGAGTCTAAGAGTAGACCCTCGTTGGTTACAAAAAAAGGGCAACAGTAAATTTGGCTTTTGTTTGGAAGAATGAATTTCTGCATTTCTTGGTTTTCTTACATTTTTATTCATATTTTTCATACCGAAAGAATCAGGGAAAACAGAAAGCAAATACCAAATGTAAATAAACTACAAGCAATGTAATAATCTCTGGTCATCCTGGTTTTTTTTTGTTTGTTTGTTTTCTTTTCTTTTTTTCTGGAGAAATCCCAAACTGGTAAGCCTGTTGTTGAAAAGACTGCATGCAGCATCTCTGACAATTCACAGTAATCAGTAAAACCCAACCATGTAATACAAGCTTTGACTATTTAAGATGGTTGTGTTGTGCTGAGAGCTTTTTTGGGAAGGAAAAAATCAAAGTGAAAACAAATATTTGTCACTGTAACTTCAGAAAAGAAGCTGTCAGGGAGAAGCCTCCATTTGCATGCGTATCACAGAGAAGGCAGCACACTAGAACAGGCAAACTTTAAGAAGTTCAGAAAGGTCTGAGTTGCTCTCTTGCAAACTCCCCAAGAAGGAGAAAGAGACAGTGAGAAGTGGGAAAACAGTCAGTTTCACTCTTAGCTGAGGTTCTTCAAATAAAAACATAAGACCTTTAAAGGAAAACAAAAACAAGACAAGGGAAATGAAAGTTCACTGTAACTGTTACGAACCCTTTCCCCCATCTCCTGACTCCACCATCTGGCACAGAAAGCTCTACTAGCCTGGCTTTTGCCTTCAGAGAACCTTATTTTACGCAGATTGTCAGGGGTTGAAATATGATTTCCTGTCCTATCTGTGAAGCATATCCCAATACATGGGAGAATTGCTCAGAAAACAACTCTACTTTCATGGAGACTTTTTTTTCCCACTCTGCAGCTTATAAGCATCAGGCAGCAATGGAAAGGCAGACCATATTTTTCACTAGAGACTTCTATTAATATCTTCTGCTCATAAAATACTTTTTCCCCAATCCAAAAGTACAGACTTCCCTCAAATGATGAGACAGGCTGGGTCACTGGTGCAGATGTCAACACTAGACCACTGCTTCATCCTGTTACCAAACTTGCCTTTTTTCCACCCTCCTCCTCCATCAGGCCCCAGCAACACCTTTATAGGATGCTTCCAGCCATGGCCCTCAACAGATTGCATGATCTGTACTGTTGGGTGGCATGAGGTGTAGTTGTCCTGTGAGCTCTTGATTTTGTCACAGGAAAAAAATTCAGAGCAAGTTCAAAGTATAGTTTAAGACAGAGTTTATTAGAAAGAAAAAAGCATGCTTAAGAGAGAGTATAGGTGCCTTAAGAGAAAATACATATTCTTGACTTTTATTAAAAGCTTTCTATAATTTTACCACTATGATTAAGCAACAGCTAAGAGCAGAGGCCTCAGGTATCTGGTCATGAGCTTTGATTATCATCTCTCAATCTTTTAAGGTTACGAGGACTTTCTAAATAATGAAAGTGACTTTCTAACTAGATTTGGACTTTTTTTTAGACCATTGTGACTGTGTTTTGGGTTATTTCCTGTTGTTTCTGTGATTTATTGCACTAGTATTTGTACATTCCAACCTACAAGGTGATCAGATCTGATATGCCTGGCTGATGGAGGTCATGTGCTGATAAGAAAGATGGGTTTTTCAGTTGTCTAAATTAGATCTACCTAAAACAAAAACAAAAACAAAACAAAACAAAAAAACTTGCCTAACTACATCTAAACTATGTGCTATGCTAACTAGTCCTGCCTCATGTATCACTAAGGTAGTGAGTGGTACTGACTGATGAAGCTGTAGAATATTCCAGATGAAGAGTCTGATCATCTTTCCCAAAAGCCTATAAGTCTTCCTAACTCCCCACACATCAATAACTCATGAAAGCAATTTATAAAAGAGGAAATGGTTTTCAATTAGATTCTTGTTATCTATTCAGTGGCTATTTGTTGAGGACCTATTAAATGGCAGGCACCATGCTAATCACACATGGGTTATGAATTCACCCAAAAGAGGCTGATGGGAGGTGCAACAACAATCAATGGCAATTGCAGTGTAGTGGGATGTACCGTATACCACTGGTAGTGCAGGGTGTGGTGAGCCACATTTGGGCACTTGGCCCAGACAGGGTGAAGGTGGAAGGAGGTGGGTAAAGACCTCATGAAAGAAGTGACACTCAAGCTGAGCCATGAGGGAGATCCAGGCAAGAGGGTGGGACTGGGAGGAGTGAAATAGATGCTCTGGGCAAAGGAAACAGTGTGTAACTAGGGGTGAGAAAGAGGATGCTCAGCTCAGATAAGTGGAAGCAGTTAGGGGAGGGTATGTGCAGGCCTTTTTTTTTCTTCTGGAGATATCAATAAGCTTTTGGGCACCCTCATCATTTGTGGCCTCAAGAAGTTCATAGATGGCCTTGACAGTTAACATGTGTCAAGTGTTTCCTGCTTTCTTTTAAAAAGACCACATTGTTGGGGTCTGAAAGAAAACAAAACATAAAAATAAAAAAGACCATGAGTTGCCAAAGCAGTGGAGATAACATTTGAATTCACAAAATGTGGATTCAGTAGGGCCTTTAGCTGGGCTACCGAGGTTTTCCTATGGGAAGGTAAAGTTAAAAGGGTCAGTGTTTCCCATTGTATCCTAGATAGCAATGCTCATCTACTTGCTTCCTATTTGTCTTTGAGCCAGTCTATCAACTTCTGGGACAGAAGATGTGCCTGTCCTCTCCAGGAACCAGCACAGAACCAGGCCAATAGCAGTGTGATAAGATTATGTGTCAATTCGAGTCCACAAGGTGCTCAGATTACACATTGTTTTTGTATCTGTGAGGGTGTTTCTGGATGAGATCAGCATTTGAATCAGTGGACTCAGTAAAGTAGATTGCCCTCCACAATGAGGTTGGGCATCATACCATTTGGTGAGGACTTGAATAGAACAAAGGCTGAAGAAGTAGGAATTTGCCTTCTCTCCCCCTAACCTCTGCTTGACATCTTATTTTCTCCTGCTCTAGGACTGGGATTTGCATCATTGGCTCCTAGGGCTCTCCGGCTTTTGTACCCAGACTGAATTATACCACCTGCTTTTCTGGGGCTCAAGCTAGCAGACAACAGATAGTGGGACTTCTCGACCTCTATAATTGTGTGAGCCAGTTCCTCATCATAAATGTCTGTCTCTGTCATGGTTGCTATCCCTGACTCTCTCTTTCTTTCTAGATATATAGATAGATGATAAATAGATATACTGTTAGCTTTGTATTTCTGAAGGACCCTAATACAATCAATACTCAATTATGACAAAATAAATTTTATCAGGCATTTATTATTTTCCAGGCATTCTTCTAAGCACTTACTTCAATTTAATTTTTAAAAATATTTTTAAACAATATGTTTTGTTATAGATTCAAGGGGTACATGTGCAGGTTGTTACATAGGTATATTGCATAATGGTAGGTTTGGGCTTCTGTTGAGCCCATCACCCAGGTGGTGAGCATGGTACCCAATGAGTGGTTTTTCAAATTTTACCCCCTTTCTCCTATTCCCCCTTTAGGAGTTCCCAGTGTCTGTTGTTCCCAGTCTTATGCCTGTGTGTATTCAGTGTTTAGCTCCCTCTTATAAGTGAGAATATGAAGTATTTGGTTTTCTGTTTCTGTGATAATTCACTTAGAATGTTGGTCTCAAGCTGCATCCATGTTGCTGCAAAGAACATGAGTTTGTTCTTTTTTATGGCTAAATAGTATTCCATGGTGTATATGTACCATATTTTCTTTATCCAGTGCACCATTGATGGGCATCATGATTGGTTCCATATTTTTGCTATTGTGAATAGTGCTATAATAAACATCGCAAGTACAAGTGTCTTTTTGGTAGAGTGATTTATGTGTTTTTTTGTGTATATGACCAGTAGTGAGATTGCTGGATCAAATTGTAAATCTATTTTTAGTTCTTTGAGAAATCTCCAAACTGCTTTCCATAGGGGCTGCACTAGCTTACATTCCCAACAGTAGTGTATGAGTGCTTCCTTGCCTCTGCAACCTTGCCAACATCTGTTGTTTTTTTTACTTTTTAATAATACCCATTCTGACTGGTGTGAGATGGTATCTCATTGTGGCTTTGATTAGCATTTCTCTGATAAGTAGTGATGTTGATCATTTTTTCATATGCTTGATGGCTGCTTGTATGTCTTCCTTTGAGAAGTGTCTGTTGATGTCCTTTGTTCACTTTTTAATGGGTTTATTTGTTCTTTTCCTGTTAATTTTTTGGGAGTTCTTTATAGGTTCTGGATATTTGTCCTTTGCTGGATGCATTTTCTCCCATTCTACAGGTTGTTTACTTACTTTGTTGATAGTTTCTTTTGCTGTGTAGAAGCTCTTTAGTTTGATTACGTCTCATTTATCAATTTTGGTTTTTGCTACATTTGCTTTTGAAGTCTTGATTATGAATTCATTGCCTAGGCTGATGTCCAGAAGAGTGTTTTCTAGACTTTCTTGTAGGATTTTTATAGTTTGAGGTCTTGCGTTTAAGTTGTTAATTCATCTTGAGTTAATTTTTTGTATATGGTGAGAGGAAGGGGTCCAGCTTCATTCTTTTACATATATTTAGCCAGTTTTTTGGGCATCATTTGTTAAATAGGGTGTCCTTTCCTCAGTGTTTGTTTTTGTTGCTTGTCAAAGATGAGCTACTTGTAGGTCAGTGGTTTTATGGTTCTCCATTCTGTTCCATTGGTCTATGTGTCTATTTCTGTCTTTCCTTTTTTCTTTTTCTTTTTTTTTTTTTTTTTTGAGTCAAAGTCTCAATCTGTCACCAGGCTGGAGTGCAGTGGCACACTCATGGCCACCACAGCTTCAACCTGCTGGGCTCAGGTGATCCTTCTGCCTCAGGCTTCCAAGTAGCTAGAACTGCACACCACCACATCCAGCTAATATTTTGATTTATTGTAGGGATGAGGTCTCACCAAGTTGCCCAGGCTGGTCTCGAACCCATGGGCTCGGGCAATCCTCTAACCTTGGCCTCCCAAAGTGCTGGGATTACAGGCGTGAGTCACTATGCTCAGCCATATATGTGTATTTTTGTATCAATACCATGCTGGTTTGATTACTGTAGCCTTGGAGTAAAGTGAAGTATGGTAATGTGATGCCTCTGGACTTGTTCTTTTTGCTTAGGATTGCTTTGATGATTTGGACTCTTTTTTGCTTCCATTTGAATTTAAATATATTTTTTTTAATCTGTAAAAAATGATGCTGACAATTTACTAGGGATTACATTGAGTCTGTAGATTGTTTTAGGCACTATGCGCATTTTAACAATATTGATTCTTCCAACCCATGAGCACAGAATTGTTTGTCACCCAGGCTGGAGTGCAGTGGCACAATCATGGCTACCTCATCTTCAACTTGCTGGACTCAGGTGATCCTTCTGCCTCAGGCTTCCAAGTAGCAGGAACTGCAGGTACACACCGCCACATCCAGCTGATATTTTGGTTTATTGTAGAGACACAGTCTCGCCAAGTTGTCCAGGCTGGTCTCGAACCCATGGGCTCAGGCAATCCTCTTGCCTCAACCTCCCAAAGTGCTAGAGTTATGGGCGTGGGCCACCAAGCCCAGCCATATCTATTTGTATCAGTACCCTGCTGGTTTGATTACTGTAGCCTTGGAATAAAGTTTGAAGTATGGTAATGTGATGCCTCTGACCTTGTTCTTTTTGCTTAGGATTGCTTCGGTGATTCAGACTCTTTTTTGCTTCCACATGAATTTAAGTATTTTTTTTCTAAATCTGTAAATGATGCTGGGAATTTGTTAGGGATGGCATTGAATCTGTAGATTGCTTTAGGCACTACGAGCATTTTAACAATATTGATTCTTCCCATCCTTGAGCATAGAATTGTTTGTCATTCAGGCTGGAGTGCAGTGCATAATCATGGCCACCTCATCCTCAACTTGCTGGGCTCAGGTGATCCTTCCACCTCAGCCTCCCAAGTAACTGGAACTACAGACACATGCCACCATGCCCAGCTAATTTTTTGATTTATTGTAGAGACAAGGTCTCACCAAGTTGCCCAGGTGGGTCACAAACTTCTGGGCTCAGGTAACAACACTCTTACTACAGTCTCCCAAAGTGCTGGAATTACAAGTGTGAACCACCACGCTCAGCTTCTTTGATTTCTTTAAATAGTATTTTATAGTTCTTGCTGTAGAGTTTTTTCATCTCTTTGGTTAGATGTATTCCAAAGCATTTAATTTAATTTAATTTAATTTAATTTAATTTTTTTGTGGCTATAGTAAATGGGATTGTGGTCTTGATTTGGTTCTCAGGTTGAACGTTGTTGATGTATAGAAATGCAATTGATTTTTGAGCACTGATTTTTGTATCCCAAGACTTTACTGAAGTCACTTATGAGAGCTAGGAGTCTTTTGTTGCAATCTTTAGGATTTTTTAGATATAGAATCATAACATCTGTGAAGAGAGCTATAATTTAACTTTGTCTTTTTCTATTTGGATACGTTTTATTTCTTTCTCTTGACTGATTGCTCTGGCTAGGACCTATTACTGTGTTGAATAGGAGCGGTTATGCATTATATATGCTAAATCATGCAGTCCTCACTGTGTACTTATGAGGTGAGGTACAATTATCTCCTTTATTTTAAAAAGCAGAGTACAAGGATGCAAAGTCATTGTAAATTGATAGGTGGCAGAGCCCAAGGATGCGCTCAGGCCGCTTGAATTGAGTTGGGTCAATCGGCTGGGTTTCCAGGCACCTCTAAGTGCTTTCCTTATCACCTCTAGGGGGCGCGCCCATTTGCCATTTCTTCCTCTCATGTTGCTTAGGGCTAAAATAGAGACTAAGAATTATGGTTAATCAGAATGTCAGAGTGTGCAGAAATTGAATGAATATGTGGCCACTTGAGCAATAAGAGGAAACCTTGTTTGTTTGTTCTTTTCTAATCTTGTGGATGATTACCTTCCTTTTATTTCAGTATATGTATGACTTTTGTGGGTTTTTAAACAATTGAGGGAGAGAGAAAACAACAATTTTGAATATCAATAATCATAAAACAAATTAACTGTATGTTCTTCCTTTGTAACTTTGTATTAGATTGAATTTCATTTTTTAAAAGGGTGAGGAGAAAATTCCAGTCACCTGAGATTTTTGATTAATTGGGGCTTTGCAATAAATTATGAGTTCTAAATGGGAGCATTGTTCATGTTATAACAAATCTTCTTGAGCTATTCATGTTCAAGATAAGCAGGCTGCACATCAGGAAACTTGAGCTTGAGGAATATTATTGAAGATGTCACTAAACATGAAATTCTGTGTGTATGAGCTATCTTTTCTGTGTCCTGGGTCCTGTTCTGAACTGCAAAGTGAGTAGATTGTCAGACCTTCATGACTTGCAATTTGTTCCTGCCATGTCTCAAGGAAAACCTTACACAGCTTCCTAATGGAACATGTAGGAGAATGTTTATTAACAGAAGTCTTATTTGTAGTGGCAAGACATTGGACTCAAGCTGAAAGCCATCCCTGGAGGAGTAGGTGACCTCTTATCACAGATGTCTATGCAGAAACTAAAGCAATTGGTCTAGATGTGGATACAGAATCATAGTTCAAAACCATGCTGCCAAAGGAATAAAGTTAAAATAGAATGAGATCTATGACACAATGATATTTATGTAAATTTAAAACACATGCACCCAAAACGATACTACATTTGCTACAGAAACATTCAGCAAGAAAAAGATGCCCTTTCCCGTGATTTCTTATGGAGAGCTGGAGGGGGATGGGAAATGAGATAGAGGAAAGGGAATTAAAAAGGAATCTATAAATAAATTAAACATAAGCAGGGCCTAGCAGACATCAGTAATGATAATGAGTCATAAATGTAAGAGTAAACATTCAACTCTGCATGTGTAGGGGAGAGAGGGGGATAACTAGAGACAGAGAAAGATGAGATTAACGTCAGTAGTTTTTTGAGTTAAAAAATGGCGTGCTTTTATTCCAGAACTCGTATAATTTGTTTTTTAAAAGTCATTTTGAGGGGCAAGAGGGAAAAAATCAGGTAAACCTCAATCCATTTACGAAAACTGAAGCCATTGTCAGGAGTGGGATTCGAACCCACGCCTCCAGGGGAGACTGCGACCTGAACGCAGCGCCTTAGACCGCTCGGCCATCCTGACTCGCTGATTGCCCGCTTTCTTCAAAACCTACTTCTGTCTATGTAACTACTATTCCCCGCCCCTTTTCTCAAGATATGAAAATTCTTCGTTTAAAAGCTAAACCATAACTTCTGCCCCGGATTCCGTCCTGGGGCTGAAGCGCGGAACAGCACCACTGGGTTGCCTCGGCCACAAAACGGCGTCCGGTGTGCGAAGCCGGAGTCGAACCCCAGCCTGTGCCCCGAGGGCCGCGGTTGTCCGGGCGGCGGTTATGAGCAATCTCAGGTCTGAGTACCCGAGGAGAAAGGGGTTTTTTCCCCTCTATCGACTGCATTCTAGTTAAAATAATGGCACCCATGTTGAATTCAACATTGCTAGAATGACTTGCTTAAATTTACACTTAGTCTGATTTTAGGCTTATTCCGATTTACCACTGGAACAAGGTGCTCGCTAACTCCTCCCCTCCTTTGTGCTAAATCTCCCTGCCAACGGTTACACTTGGGAGGGGCGTGAGGAAGCTGACTTATCTTGCTTCTCGATCTGAGTTTATGGGGCTGAATACCGAGGATTAGTACACCTTTTTTTTGTGTGTGGATATTGTACTGTAATAAAAACTTAAAAGAGCAAAAACAAAAACAAGCCGGTGAGTAGTTTCGGTGGCTACTAATCCTGGCGCTGGGGGCACTCGGTACCAGGCCCCTACCACAACAGCCTTTCTAAACACATAAAAGTTAGAGGTAATCGTACTTCAAATTTTGTTAGCCACGGTTAGCAGTCAAGATGCCACGGTCTGAATATCACTGACTGAAATTCAGGGACCCTGAGTTTGAATTTTAAATGAAACAAGAATTGGTCACTTACTGCCTGGAGGATTGGTCTTAGATCTACGTTATTTCGCCTCTGTGGACCTTAGAAACAGCTTCCTTAGACACCTTCCAGTTTCATCCTGAGTTCAGTTGAAGAACTACAATACTTAATCCTTTAAATTAAGCATTAAATCCCCACCTCCAGGGAGCCAGTTAGATGCAAATTCTCACCCCTCTACACCCCCCAGACCTACTGAATCAATTTTGCTATTTACAACATGGTGACTCTACTTAATAATAATGTTATTGAATACTTGAAATTACTAAGAGAATAGATTTTAAATGTTCTCTCCACATAAAAATGCTAAGTATGTGATGTAATAGATATGCTATTTAGCTTAATTTAGCCTTTCCACAATGTATACATATAACACAACATCATTTTGTACATCATAAATATATATATAATCTTTATTTGTCGATTTAAAAAATAAGTACATAGCCGGGCATGGTGGCTCACGCCTGTAATCCCAACACTTTGGGAGGTGGAGGTGAGAGAATTGCCTGAGCTCAGTGGTTCCATACCAACCTGGGCAAAATGGTGAAACCGCATCTCTACAATAAATCAAAAAATTAGCTGGGTGTGGTGGCATGCACCTGTAGTTCCAGCTACTTGGAAGGCTGAGATGGAAGGATCATCTGAGCCCAGCAGGTCGAGGCTGCAGTGGCGGTGAGCATGCCCCTGCACTCCAGTCTGGGTGACAGACTGAGACTCTGACTAATAATAATAATAATAAATAAAATTTTAAAAATAAGTAAATAAAGAAGTTTTGGGGATAGAGTACATGTTTAACAAGACTTCCACATGATTCTGAGGCATACTAGTTTGAGAATCACTGGCTTAAAGGAAATAACCCTGTAATTCTCAACAGAGGAATTGCACTGATATTAGTGAATAGTCAGGTATGAAAGCATGTAGATAACGCCCCAGTGGTTTTTCCTGGGGAGATTTAAATATACTAACATCTTTCAAATCACAGACCATTTAAATCAGAATATCTGGGAGTGCCATGTGGCAACTGTATTTTTTAAGGTTCTCACTCTACCTCTAGGTGATTTTCAATGTGCATACAGTTTGAGATAATTGTTTTAGGGTTTAACTTTAAAGAAAGACTCTATTAAGGATGAAGTTGCAACCACATTCAAAAATGTGTTCATCTCAACACAATGTTCCTGTTTTATTTTGTGTTTTGCTCTCTGTGTTATGGCTCAATGTGGATTTGTATTTACATACATTTTATTTGTATAATTTCATGTCAAACCTCAAATAAATGCTTCCTTAAGTGGAAGAAAAAAAAGTGTTCAAGCTTATGTGGTATAGGGCTCCAGTGCAAAATATTTGTAAAAGATGGGACAAAGCAGTCAGAAGCACAGTTTCCAAAAGATGGCCATAAGACTGAGTGTGTGCATGTGTACCCCACACTGGCATGCTTCAATGCAATCACTAAAGATAGTCAAAGATGACCATAACAAAAGGAAAGTGTTCTCTAGTGCTTGGAATGATAAAGTCCACTCTTTCTGAAAGGATGCTAAAATTCAATTATTGTAATGATTGTGTGGGAGAAATTTGTAAACATTTTGTGAAAAAAAAAGCATTTCTTAAGGATTCAAACATTTCTGGGTTCCAGGCATTCGACACCCAAAAGTGACACAGGATAAAAACAAATAATGAAATCTAGATAATTTAAAGAGCAGAGAAAGTGAAAATCCCCAGAAAAGGAAGAAGTGGTAGCTTCATGAGAAGATTCATTAACCAACAGGTACAATGCTTTCTTTCACTTCTGAATTCCTGAAATTAATCTTCTATGAATGCATGTACCAAATAGTAATGAGAGGGAGATCATGAGGAATTTGAGCTACATGAGAATGGGAGTGTGTGTGTGTGTGTGTGCGCCTCTGTGTGTATGTATATATATATACACATACATATATACTTTTTTTTGAATGATGATGTATTGTGGTTAAAACATGAATTTGGTTTCAGAAAGACCCACAGATGCCCTCCACCACTTACTGTGTGACCAATGCCAGATACTTTATCTGTAAAACGGACATAATGTGGTAATTACATGTAGGCTATTTTCTAGGTAAGTGGGATAACATATGTCAAGTTCTTAATTCTGTGTCTGGCACCCTAAATGTTGATTATTATTATTAGCTTTTTTTAAAACCAGCACCAATAATCAACAATCAGCTCTCTAAGTGTGGAATGGGCTCTTAAGGACTTCTCTGTGAGGGGCCTTGAAGAATAGTAAATACAAGAGCTAAAGTGTCCAGAAGCGAGAACAATCCCAGAGCTGGAATTTCTGGAGGAGATTTTAGCAAGTCTGCAGGGCTTTCAGGGCCTCATTCTCCCTCTATTCACAGTGATGTGATGGGACCAAAGAGCTGGGACTGAAGATGGGATCTTGATGGGGCCACAGAATGCACGTCCCCTCCATCATGTGGAACAGCTGCAAAGCAGATCCACTTGGCAGTGGGGGGCTGGCCCCTCGAGTGCAGTCACCTCCATTCTTTCACAGGGCAGTGGTGAATACTCACTTTGGGGCCAATATACACCAAATATTTATTGGGTGCCTACTATGTGCCAAGTAGTGTTCTAGGTGCTAGTAATCTAGCAGTAAACAAACAAACAAACAAAACCAGACAGAAGCTGCACCATCCAGGGCCTACACTATGGTGTGGAAATGAGCCCAAGAAATATGGAGAAAAATGGGCAGAAGCTAGGGCTTCTGTTAAAGTAGCTCCTATAACTCAAGTTCCCTAGGCCTCAAGGGAAATGCCAGCTTAGTTCCTCAATGAAAAATAGGATTATCCTCTTAAAAAAGAGAATGAAAAAAATGTCTAATTCTATAAAAATATTTTTATAAAAGGTCACACATACAGAAAGCAAAGCTAAATGAATGAATAAGATACAGGGTAAATATGACACATTGGCACAAATTTTAAAGGTGATTGTTTCATTTATTGCTACATAACAAACCACTCAGTGGCTTAAAACAACAACAGTTTGGTGTTTCTTACAATGCTGAAGCTCTTTGGCTGACTTTGCCTGGATTCATTCTTGTTCTGCTATGTTGCCTCTCTCTGCATAAGGTTTTTCATTCCCAAGGAAGCTAGATGAAGTTTTCCTCCATGGTGGGAGGGGCAGCAGTTCTCAGAGGTCATGCCCAAGTGCACAAGCTCTTATCAAACTTCTGTTTGCCTTACATTAGGCATCACATTGGCCAAAGCAAGTCACAGGGGTGGGACCCAGGGAGGAGAGGTGTATTGGGTGTGTTTGTACAACTATCTACCACAGGATTCTTAAAGAATAGTGAGAAAATTAAGAGTAGAAAAACTAAGTTGTAAAACACAAAAATTTAGGTGAAAGATAAGAAGAGGAAAAGGGAGTGAATGTTACTACAAATTCCTTGAGGTAAGCTGTTTTCTGATGAAGTGTAGTCTTTAAGGGTATAAGGACTCAGGACTCTCAAATACAATCGCTAAGTAAAATATAGGATGTCTAGTTAAGTTAGAATTTCAGATAAACAACAAATAATTTTTTTGGTTCAAGTATGTCCCAAATTGACATACTTTATTTGCTAAATTCCAAAAAGATCAAGATAGTAAAAGCCCATCTGGTAGGCAGGATTTGGTCCATTCCCATGAGTGTTTTGGAAACATTCAGCTGCTATTTCTTTCAGGTAGGTTGACCATTCCTATCCTGATCCCCAGGTCAGTTGCAAACTTCCTTGAACTTTGAGCACGCTCATAACTTAATCTGTCGATTGATGTTTTCTAAGCAACTGAAATGTGCCAGTTACTTTTCTTTATTTACAAGTGAAACAAAATCCCCACTCTTGTGAAATCTTACCTCTATGATAAAAACATACAATAAAAATATATTTATATAGTTTCAAGTAGGAGTAAGTGTTTTTAAGAAAAATAGTACATGGTAAAGGGTTGGAAAGAGGAAGAATGAAGTTGGGAGTAGATACTATTTTACAGGTGTTAGAGAAAGCATTTGAGTAGAAACTCAACTGTTAAAACAAGGGTGAGACATACACATATCCAGGGGACAGGCAGAGGGTGAAGCAAAGGCACTTAAGGGGAGAATAGAGGAAAAACAAAAACCCTCTGTGACTGGAGAAAAGGAAAGAGAGAGTGAAAAGAGATGACATCGCACACATAGCCAAGGACCAGATATGTAAGTAGGGCCTGAGTTTTATCCTGATTGAATTGGGAAGCCACTGGAGAATTTTACTGACATAATCTGATAATCTGATTTGTCTTTAAATACAATACTCTGGTCAGGCGCAGTGGCTCACACCTGTAGTCCCAACAATTGGGGATGCCAAGGTGGGAGGATTGCTTGAGCCCAGGAATTCAAGACCAGCCTAGGCAACATAGTGACACCTCCTCTCTACAAAAAAATTAAAAAATTAGTCATGTGTGGTGGCACACACCTGTAGTCCTGGCTACTTGGGAGACTCAGGTGGGAGGATCATTTGAGTCCTGGAGTTTGAGCTGTAACTGTGCCACTGCATTCCAGCCTGGGCAACAGAGTGAATTCTTGACTCAAAAAAACAAAAACAAACGAATGCGGGGGACCAGTCCCCGCGGGGAGATTTAGAGTGTCCCTGGAAAGGTGTGGTGGCGTCGCGATTATTCCTGGGGAACAAAGGGATTAGACTCCTGTCTAATGCAGGAGCCGATACACTGAGGCTAGACTCCCATCTAGTGCAGGAGCCGATTCTGCAGAAGAGACAGATATAGAGAGAAAGAAAGAGAGAGAAAGAGAAAGAAAAAGAACGGACCACTGTTCAAATGGATTGAGCAGAAGCCTTTATTGAGTGTTCACAGTGGGCTTTGATACCCAAATTTTGCAGTCAGACTTACATGCCCTTCACGTGAATACAAAGCCAGGTGTGTGAGAGGCGTCCCCCACCCACCAGATATTCTTTCAGGTATGAGGAAGAAAATCCCATAACAGAGGTTAACCTTAATCCATGACTGCCTATAAACCCTTTTCATCCTAAACTAATTTATACTAATACCAAGTTAAAGGATAACCTAAAAATCCTGTAACAAAACGCTAACCTTAATCCGTGACTGACCTATCCTATAAACCTTTTTCATCCTATGCTTATACTAATACCAAGTTAAATGATTCTATAGAAACTTAAATACTTATTCTACAAGCTAAAGTGGCCCATCCCAGAATGTTTGGAATGTGGCCTAGTCCAAAGTTCACAGTGGGCTACCTGAAAGTAACCTAGCTGCATTCTTTCAACAAAATGGCTGTCTAAACTTATATTTCTAAAACTATATTCTACAACTTCGATAAATTCTAAAATCATGACCCAGAAGCCTGTGACCAATACTAAGGCTCTTAGATGTAACCCGAGTTTGAATTCTAAGTTGTGTGAAAGCCAAAACCGTAGTTTGTGGAAGAATGGGAACAATGACCTTCTAAAGTTAGCTTGTGTTTGTCCAGTCTCAGAGTTATTATGTTTGAGCTTACAGGAGCTTATTCTGGTTATAGTGCTAAGTAGAAAGGGGGAGGAAATGGGGTCAAAAACTCCCGAACGCATCCTAGTGGTCTCGGGGTCAACGGCCCTCCCTGATCCCTAACGCTCAGTGGGCCTCCGTGGCTGGCTCCCAACAGGGGTCAGGCCCTCATCACTGGGACCTGCCTGAGGTCTAATCTTGTGCCAAGGAGCCAAGCACAGAGAAGAGCCTCATGGGCCAGCCACCTCGGTGGGCAAGCACCTTCTTTTTCTTGACCAATGTGGGACCCAAATGTGCCTTCTCCTGGGTAGTTCTGGGGGCCTGAGGTGGACAGACACTGAGCTTGGCCCTCCCGCAGCAGAACCCCAGGCCCCTCTGAGGAACCTGCAGGCTGGAGAACATGAGACCTGGCACCAAACCCCAGATCAGGGTAGACAGTGTCAGGAGTTAAGGGCATGGGAGGAAGATGGCTGTGAGGGAGCAGAGGAGCGGGAACTCTCTGCTACTTGGAGTATCAAGAAGGACTCCCTGGAGGAGGTGACTTGAGAGCTGGGGACCAGAAGGATTTGGATTTTGTGGAGATGGGAATGGGGGGTAGGAGGTGGGAATCTTACTAAACCCCAAACAATTCATGTCTCAGGGCCTTTGCTCTGACTATTCCATCTGCCTAGGACACCTTCCCCCAGCACTCCCTTGTCCTGCCTATATAGCCAACTCCTTCCTACTCATCCATCAAGCAGCAGGAAAGGCAAGGGCGAAGGGTCAGAGGACTGGAACTGCTAGAGCAGGCACAAGGGAAACGGGAAAGTAAGCAAGAGGCAATGAATCCTGGAATAAGGAATGAGGCCCAACCAGAGGCCTTGAATGCCAGGCTGAGGAGTTTGACCTTGGCCCTGTAGGGCAGCAATGAATGAGGAGCATCAAAGGGTGTTGTGGAGTGGGAGCATACCACCAGGCTAGGTGTTCAGAAAGGTCTCTCAGGCCAGGAAGAGGCCTCGTGGTATCATTGTATTTGGCCACTGGCGAGACCTAGACCCCCTCACAGGCCATTCATGATCTGACCCAGCCCACCCCTCCGGCTTGCAGTCCCTGCACTCACATCACCCCACTTATGTCTGTGTGTGTGTGATACATAGATTAGATACAGATATAGATTTTCTTTTTTTAGAGACAGGGTGTTGCTCTGTTGCCCAGGCTGGAGTCAGTGGCATAATCATAGCTCCCTGTAACATCTACTTCTTGGGCTCAAGCAATCCTCCTGCCACCACCTCCCAAGTAGCTGGGACTACAGGGGTGTGCCACCATGCCCAGCTAACTAAAAACATTTTATTTTTTGTAGAGACGAGGTCTCGCTATGTTTTCTAGGCTTGTCTCAAACTCCTGGACTCGAGATCCTCCCACCTCAGCCTCTCAAAGTGCTGGAATTAATGAGCCACCACAGCTGGCTAATTAAAATTATTTTATTTCTTAGCTGGGCACAGTGATTCATCCCAGCACTTTGGGAGGCAGAAGTGAGAGGATTGCATGAGTCTAGGGGCTCGAGACCAGCCTGGGCAACTTGGTGAGACCTCGTCTCTACAATAAGTAAAAAAATTAGCCAGGTGTGGTGGTACGTGCCTGTGGTTCCAGCTACTTGGAAGGATCACCAGAGCCCAACAGGTCGAGGCTGCAGTGGCTGTGAGCATGCCACTGTACTCCAGTCTGGGCGACAGAGTGAGACTCCCATTCAAAAAAAAATGTATTTCTTGTAGTGATGAGATCTCACTATGTTGCCCAAGCAGGTCTTGAACTCCTTGGGCTCAAAGTGCTGGGACTACAAGCATGAGCCATCACACCTGGATTTTTATTCTTTTTAATACCTCCTTGCTAATCTTACTAAGCCCCGAACATTTCATGTCTCAGGGCCTTTGCTCTGACTATTCCATCTGCCTAGGACACTTTCCCCCAGCGCTTCCTTGTCCTGCCTACATAGCCAACTCCTACTCATCCTTCAAATCACAGCTTAAATGTCATTGCCTCTGGGAACCCCTCCCTGATTGCTATCTATAAACCTTTATTATTACCCATAGTACACTGGGTCCTCATGGCCCAGACTCCCCCAGTAGCCTTACCCACAGGACCTAGACATGCAGTAATGCTTAGTAAATATTGAGTGAACACATATAAGGCTGGATGAGGAAAAAAGGTAGCTCAAAACACCTGGACGATAACAGCGGTAGTGATCGAGTCTGTTGTGCAGTTATCTGCCATGTGTCAAGATGTAAACATTTTGAGATCTAAACATTTCATCTAGTGTAATCCTCACGACAAGCCTATGCAGCAGATACTTCTATTATCTCATTTTACAGACAAGACAACTGAGCCCTCAGAGGCTAAATCACTTGCCACCTAAGTGGTAAGAGCCCCAGCAAGCTGACTCCAGAGAACACATAGCTAACCCCTTAGTCAGTCTGAGGGAGCCGGGCCCGTGGGGCTTCCTGGTGAGATGGTGGATGAGGAGAAACGTGGTGGATTTTCTAGATGGTGCTTCTGGCTTTTTGTGTTCACTCTCGAAGGGGTGGAAGGCCTTAAAGCATTAGCACACAGGTCAGTGGTGATTCTACATCGCCCACTTTATCTCACTGGGCCTGTGGAAACCACCACAATGAAAGTCTATTCACTTGGCTGCCCTTCGTAGTGCATCACTGCCCACGTAGAACTGACCGCCATTCTGGTGCCCCCCCTGCTATACCCTCAAGGGGAGATCTCCGTGTGCCCCACCGTCAGGGCAGTGAGCCTCACCTTTTGTCCTGTTTGTCTCCCGCAGATGTCATGGCACCCCCAGTACCGGAGCTCCAAGTTCCGCCACGTCTTTGGCAAACCAGCCAGCAAGGAGAACTGCTACGACTCGGTGCCCATCACGCGCAGTGTGCATGACAATCACTTCTGTGCCGTGAACCCCCACTTCATTGCCGTCGTGACCGAATGTGCTGGTGGGGGAGCCTTTCTCGTCATCCCCCTGAGCCAGGTAAGAACACCTGAGGACCCCTGGGCCCAGACAGCTCTCTGGAGGCAGCACAGGACAGGGGGAAAGTAGAAAGAACTTGGGTTTCTAGTCCTCGCCCTGACTGTTAATAGCTGTGTGACCTTGGGTAAGTCATCTCACCTGCTTGAGCCTTGGTTTCCTCACTGGGAAAAATTTGTCTATCCGGGGATTTCAGCCCCTAGCCGTTGGACTACCTGCTCCTGGCACCTCCTCTCCTTCCTTTCTGCAAATAATTCTGCAAATTAAGTCACTCCTGAATAAAATAAATTTTTCTTTTAGTTGAGCTCTCACTCTGTTGCATGGGCTGGAGTGCAGTTCGATCATAGCCTACAGCGGCCTCAGACTCCTGGGCTCAAGTGATCCTCCCACTTCTGCCTCTCAAGTAGCTGGGACTACAGGCACCCGCCACCACACCCGGCTAATTTTTTAATTTTTTGTAGAGATGTGGTCTCACTGTGTTGCCCAGGCAGGTCTCAAACTCCTGGACTCAAGCAGCCCTCCACCTCGGCCTCCCAAAGTGCTGGGATTACAGGTGTGAGCCACTGCGCCTGGCCCTTTAGCATATAATTTTTTTTTTTTTTGAGTTGGAGTCGCACTCTGTCAACCCAGACTGGAGTGCAGTGGCCGCTCCCGGCCACCGCAGCCTCGACCTGCCGGGCTCAGGCGATCCTTCCGCCTCAGCCTTCCAAGTAGCTGGAACTACAGGCGTGCGCTACCACGCCCGGCTAATTTTTGATTTATTGTAGAGATGAGGTCTTGCCAAGTTGCCCAGGCGGGTCACGAACCTGCGGGCTCAGGCAATCCACTCACCTCAGCCTCCCAAAGCACGGGATTACAGGCTGAGCCACCGAGCCTGGCTAGCATATAATTTTTGATACTTTGCTGGGCTCACAGAAAATTAGTGAAATGTCTAAAGCCACCTCCCCAACAAAAAAAGGGAAGTAAGCATGAACCAAAACTAGCTAGAGAGGTGGTAAGTAGTAAGGAAATGGGAAGAGCAGGTTTGTCCTGGGGGCATATGTGGATATACAGATTGGATTGGATATAGTTGCCAAAAGTAGCAGTTTCATATAGGTGAATCTAATAGCAGGTCTTTTCAGGATACCAACCCTGGGTCTCTGCCTTAAGGCAGAACCGCCTAAAGGGGCCAGAGGGAGTCCAGGTTGGTAGTGCCTCTGGTTCACAGCAGAAGTGGCTGTGGAGCCTCTCCAGGGGAAAGCCTTTCCCTGTGGACAGGATTCCACAGGTTAAAATCGGGAAATAAGAGTTCACAAAAATCACCAAGTAGGTACACCACCACGAGCGAGTCAGCTGAAACAACAAATAGCCATCTTCAACCCCCAAGGAACTTCAGAAGTTAAAATCATTAAGCACAGATTAAAATCTCATAGACCAATTTTTCTGAACACAATGTAGTTGAGTTAGATGACAAAAGATAAATGTTTAATTATTCCTTTGGAAATTTTAAAACATATTTCTAAATAACTTACAAGCCAAAAACTAAGTCAAAATGGACATTTAGAAATACTTGAAACCGAATAATAATGAAGTATATCACAAAACGTATGGGATTCAAACAAAGTGGTGCTTCCAGGGAAATATGTATCATTAATGCTTATATTCGAAAAGGAGAAAGGCTGAAAATTAGCAGCTACATATTTAACCTAAGAAGTTAGAAAAAGAACCTAAACCCAAAAAAGTTTGAGGAAGGAGATCATAAAAAGCAGAAATCAATGAAAGAGGATATAAACTTACGTTAGATAAGATTTTAAAAGGCCAAAAGTTGGTTCTTAGGAAAGACTGACAGACAATGCCCTGGACAGACCAGTCAAGGATTAATGAAAAGAGGTTCAAATTCCATCAGGAACAAGAAAGACAACATAGCAGCAGAGCTTTAAAAGTCTAATTAGGCACCGATATGAGCAATTGTATACCAATAAATTGGCAAACTTTGACAATATGGGAAAATTCCTTTAAAAATATAATTGTCAATACTGATTCAAGTAGAAATGGAAAGCCTGAAGAGTCCTATAAGTACTTTAAAAATTGAGCATTAGAGCTAGGCTCGGTGCTCAGCCTGTAATCCCAGCACTTTGGGAGGCCGAGGCAAGTGGATTGCCTGAGCCTGTGGGTTCGATACCAGCCAGGGCAACTTGACGAGACCTCTTCCCTACAATAAATAAAACAAAAATTAGCCAGGCGCAGTAGCACATACCTGTAGTTCCGGCTACTTGGAAGGCTGAGGTGGGAGGATCACTGGAGCCCAGCAGGTCAGCGCTGGGGTGGCCGTGAGCATGCCACTGCACTTGAGCCTGGGCGACAGAGTGAGATTCCAACTCAAAAAATAAAATAAAATACATAAATAAAATAATAAAAATAAAAATTGAGCTATAGGCTGGGCGTGGTGGCTCACACCCATAATCTCAGCACTTTGGGAGGCCAAGGAGAGTGGATAGCTTGAGCCTAGGGGTTCGAGACTAATCTGAGCAACATAGTGAGACCTTATCTCCACAAAAAAATCAAAAAATTGGCCAGGCTCGGTGGCTCAGCCTGTAATCCCAGCACTTTGGGAGGCCAAGGTGAATGGATTGCCTGAGCCTGCGGGTTCAAAACCCGCCCGGGCAACTTGACGAGACCTCGTCTCTACAATAAATCAAAAATTAGCCAGGCGTAGTAGCACATGCCTGTAGTTCCGGCTACTTGGAAGGCTGAGGCGGAAGAATCGCCGGAGCCCAGCAGGTCGAGGCTGCGGTGACCGGGAGTGTGCCCTTGCACTCCAGTCTGGGTGACAGTGAAACTCCAACTCAAAAAAAAAAATCAAAAAACTAGCTGAGTGTGGTGGTGCATGCCTTCCACCTGGGATGCTGAGGTGGAAGGATCACCTAAGTACAGGAGGTTGGGGTACTGTGAGCTGTGATTCTCATGATCATGCCACTGTACTCCAGCGTGGGAGACACAGTGAGACCCTGACTCAAAAAAAAAAAATAGAGCAACAAAAATTTCCCTTAAGGAAGATAGCAGAAGGAAAATGGCCAGCTATAAAGTAGGAAAAGATAAACGTGACAAAAGACTCATTTTTTGAATGTACAAAATGGACCAAAAACTGGGCCCGAATACTGCTCAAATGTAAAAAAGGAATGAAATCATGTCTTTGCAGCAACATGGCTGGAACTGGAGGCCGTTATCATAAGTGAAATAACCTGGAAACAGAAAGTCAGATACCACATGTTCTTACTTACAAGTGGGAGCTAAGTAAACATGTATGCATGGATACAGAGAATGGAATAATAGACAGTGGAGACTTGGAAAAGTGGGGGGGAGGGAGGAGGTGAGGGATGAGAAATTATCTAATGGGCACTATGTACTCTATTTGGGTAATGCTAACGCTGAAAGCCCAGACTTCACCACTATGCAATATGCCCATGTAACAAAACAACACCTGTACCCCCTACAACTATAAAAGTTAAAACAAAATTTTTTTTTTTTTGAGTCTCACTCTGTCACCCAGACTGGAGTGCAGTGGCCGCTCCCGGACGCCGCAGCCTCAACCTGCTGGGCTCTGGCGATCCTTCCGCCTCAGCCTTCCAAGGAGCTGGAACTACAGGTGCGCGCTACCCATGCCCAGCTAATTTTTTTATTTATTGTCGAGATGAGGTCTCACGAAGTTGCCCAGGCAGGTCTCGAACCCGCGGGCTCAGGCAATCCACTCACCTCAGCCTCCCCAAGTGAGGGATTACAGGCTGAGCCACCGAGCCCGGCTTAAAAATTTTTTAAACACAGAAACTGAACCAGTACTTCATAGCAGAGGAAATCTGCATTTGAAAAAGTGCTTGGCTGGGCACTGTGGCTCTCGCCTGTAATCCCAGCACTTTGGGAGGCCAAGGCCACAGAATTACTTGAAGCCAGGACTTCAAGATCAGCCTAGGCAACATAGCAAGACCTCATCTGTATACATCAAAAAATTAGCTGGGTGTTGTGGTACATACCTGTAATCCCCGCTACTCGGGAGGCTAAGGTGGAAGGATCACCAGAACCCAGGTGAGCTGTAATCGTGCCACTATACGCCAGCCTGAGCCACAGAGTAAGTCCCTGACTCAAATAAAAAGAAAAAGGAAAGTACTGAACCTCGTTAGCAAACCAGTGTGATATCACTGCATACCAGACTGTCAAAAATGTAAACATCCAATGGCAGTGATAGCCGCAACATGGAGCCATGTAAGCCATCAGACACCTTTGGTGGAAGTGTAAACTGACACACCTGTTTTGGAAAAAAGAGGAAACTACACATACCTATGACCCAGAAATTCCATTCCTAGGCGCATACCACGCAGAAACGTGTGCTTATGTGCACCAGAACGGAAGTAGGAGAATGTGCATATCATATTATTGCAAAACTGGAAAAACCTGTATGTCCAACCATGAAAAGGAACAACGTGTAAGAATTTACAACAACATGGTTGAACCATAAAGATAATGTTGAGTGAAGTAAGCCAAACAAATTATAAATTGTATCTCAGTTTACCTAAAATTAAACATAGGGTGCACTAAACTATACTTTAAGGGTTGCATACTCAAGTAGTAAAATTTTAAGAAAAGCAAAGAAGAGACTATCCTGAAAACAGGATAATAGTTACCCTTGGGAGGGGAACAGGGTTATGATCAGAAACTGTCTCATAGGGAGTCCTCCGTGTGCTATATTAATGGTTTAGTAATATAGTGCCAGGGAGGGTGGCAGTTATGGGTAAAAATTTGCTAAGCTGACAATTTACCCAGACTGGAGTGCAGTGGCACGCTCCTGGCCACCGCAGCCTTGACCTGCTGGGCTCCGGCGATCCTTCCACCTCTGCCTTGCAAGTAGCCAGAACTACAGGCGTGTGCTACCATGCCCAGTTAATTTTTTATTTATTGTAGAGATGAGGCCCGCGGACTCAGGCAATCCACTCACTTCGGCCTCCCAAAGTACTGGGATTACAGGCTGAGCCACCGAACCTGGCTGACAATTTACATTCTTAGCAATTTATTGCATGTCTGTTCTGTTTTACATAGACATACACATAAGAAAGACTTTAGACCTGGATGCCTCTATAGACAGGTCCTACAAAACTTTCAAAGGACTGATTCTTCTATAGGAAAAGATGAATTATTCCTTTTCTCATTCTGTGAGGCCAGTGCAGCCTTGATATCAAAACTAGGTAAGGACAGCCAGGCACGGTGGCTCATGCCTGTAATCCCAGCACTTTGGGAGGCCGAGGAAGGAGGATTGGTTGAACCCAGGAGTTTGAGACCAGCTTGGGCAACATAGCAAGACCTCATCTCTACAAAAAAAAAATATTAAACAATTAGCCAGGCATGGTGGCACACACCTTTAATCCCATCTACTTGTGAGACTGAGGCAGAAGGATCACCTAAGCCCAGGAGGATGAGGCTGCAGTGGGCTGCACTCCAGCCTGGGTGACAGAGTGAGACTCTTAAAAAACCAAAAAACTGAAAACACAGACCATCTGACTCATGAAGATATCGCAAAATTACTAGCAAAGAGAATCTAACAGTGAATAAGTAGAGATACATTCTGGTCCCGTTGAATTTATTTCAGAATCTATAGCCGGGCGTGTAGTGCACGCCTGTAGTTCCAGCTACTTGGAAGGCTGAGGCGGAAGGATCGCCGGAGCCCAGCAGGTCAAGGCTGCGGTGGCCGGGAGCAGCCACTGCATTCCAGTCTGGGTGACAGAGTGAGACTCTAACTCAAAAAAAAAAAAAAAGAACCATTTCCACGGATTAAGAATAGTTACATAATCTTTACCACAATGAAAACAATTAAATCATCTTAAAAAGTTTTCTTTTGCTTCTTTGCAGCAAACCCCCATCTCTATCTCTATCCCTTTGCAACTCTGATTTGTTTTATGTCCCCATAGTTTAGCATTTTCTATTATTATAAGTACAGGGGATAATGCAGTGTGTAATCCCACGTGTCTGGCTTCTTTCACTTAATGCTTTGAAGATTCTTTCTTGTTATGCATGCATTAGCATTTATTTCTTTTAATTACTAAAAGAAATTAATTACTAATTTCTTTTAATTATTAATTGAGTAATACAATAAACTTTTGAATATCTTTGCTAATTTCATTATCTCAGTGGTTCTTGATTCTCTTTTTATTAGCTGATGTTTTCTTCTCTGGAAATAGGTCACATATTTTTTCTTTTTTTGCATGCCAACTTTTTATTGGACTCCAGACATTGTAAATTTTAGATTGTCTATTGCTACAGTGTGTTGTATTTACTTAGAAACCATTGGCCTTTTTCCTTGGAGGGAATTACATTTCTTGCATAGCAGTTTCATTTTTTAAGGTCAGTTTTAAAGACTTTTTTTCAGGGCATGGATGTTGTAGCCTTTATATGAGTGCCAATTAAGCTCCCCAATTAAGTTATTAGTGTTTAGGGTCTCTACTTAAAGATCCATGTATTCAACAAACTCTCCCCAATCTGGCTTGCGTGCTCTTAGATGATTCTCAGCTTTGTGTGAGCTCTTGGAACTGTTTGGCTTATAGCTC
>CAUYQG010162951.1:0-10775 GCA_963574415.1 Tarsius wallacei
GGCCACCGCAGCCTCGACCTGCTGGGCTCCGGCGATCCTTCCGCCTCAGCCTTCCGAGTAGCTGGAACTACAGGCACGCGCTACCACGCCCGGCTGATTTTTTGATTTATTGTAGAGATGAGGTCTCGCCAAGTTGCCCAGGCGGGTCTCGGACCCACGGGCTCAGGCAATCCACTCACCTCAGCCTCCCAAGGCGCGGGATTACAGGCTGAGCCACTGAGCCTGGCTAATATTTTTTCTTACTGCCAATTAGGAATTCGACGTGAGATACAAATTATGTTTAAATGTCTGTTTTATTCAAATGTGTATATGTGTGTCTGCGTGCATGATTAAGGGAGTGACAGAGAGAGAGAGAGAGCGAACAGATGTAAACACACATTTAATGTCTGAAACTAAACTCATTAAGGCTAAGATCTTTTTTTCTGAAGCAGCAGTTTGTTGTATCAATAGCTGTTCATATTAATTGATCAGTTTATAAAGAGTATTCAAAAGTATGAGTCTACCTCGTTGCAATGAATTTGGTTATGTTCTAATGGCATGGCAAAAGAGATAGAAAAAGACAACTAAAAAGTGTAATTCATTGTCTCTTTGTTGCAGCACACCCTTCTGCCAGGCTACAGAATAACACTGATTGACATCGGACTGGTAGTGGAATACCTCATTGGTAGAGCATATCGCAGTAGCTACACTAGAAAAAATTTCAGAGCCCTCTACAACAACCTCAACAGAAAACATAAGGTAGCATAATTGAAAAGTGCTTTGGTAAAATTAAGAGTAATTAGGAATTGTTGTTTTAGAAACATGGCTTGACTGTTCAGATGAGAATCGCTTCTAAAATGGGCATTGTATTTATGGACATTTATTGTCGGCAACATGTAAAGTACCATGCTAAGTGTTGCCGTGCTGGCCTAGGATGAACATAAAAGTCAGGAAGTTTAGATCTCCTAGAAGAGACAGATTTATGAATAACTAGTCATAATGCAAAACAGTCAATCTTACGAGCTATATTGGCACAAGAAGTGATGTGATGAGATGGGTTAAAGAAAGAGATGACCAATTACTTTTTCTTTTAAAAAGACAGATGTCAAAAGATTAATAAAACGGATCAGATTTATAAACTCACCATAGTCCTTAGTTTGGAGATGACAAACTTGGGATAAGCATGTAGGGATTATACTGAAAGATGCATGCAGAATGCACTTAAAAACACAAAATGTACATACTTTTATTTTTGATTATAGTTCTGAAAGTAATGTAGGAATGTAAAATTAGAGTTGTTTAGTAGATTAGCAGAGAAAACATTGCCTGTTTCTTTCTCTTTTTTTTTGAGTTGGAGTCTCACTCTGTCACCCAGGCTGCAGTACAGTGGTACGCTCCTGGCCACTGCGGCCTTGACCTGCTGGGCTCAGGTGGTTCTTCTGCCTCAGCCTCCCAAGTAGCCAGAACTACAGGCAAGCGCTACCACGCCTGGCTAATTTTTGATTTATTGTAGAGATGAGGTCTCGCCAAGTTGCCCGGGCTGGTCTCGAACCAGCTGGCTCAGGCAATCCACTCACCTCTGGCTCCCAAAGTGCTGGGATTATAGGCATGAGCCAACACGCCCGGTGGCTGTTTCTTAAAACACTGTTACAGGTTAGCAACCCGAGGAGACTAATTCTTATAAGAGATTAAGAGCGGAACTGAGGCTAGGCCCCATGGTTTAAGTCTATAATCCCAGCACTTTGGGGATGTAGAGGCGGGAGGATCACTTGAGGCTGGGAGTTGGAGACCAGACTGAGCAACACATAGAGATCTCACCTCTATAAAAGGAGAATAAGGGCAGAATTTGAAAAGGTATTTTGGGTACTTTTGTTGAGCGCAAAGCAGGAACAGTGAAGGGCTCGGCACCTGTGCCTACTTGGGGCATGTTTCTGCTGTGACAAGAAGACCTTTGTCACGGGACAAGTATCAGATGATTGTGAGGGGTCAGACTGGAAAGGTAGTTTGTTGTGAGATCTGATAGAGAGCCTAGAATACCAGGCTTTTTTGAACTTTATCTTCTTATAATTTTTTACGTTTTTTAAAACTATTGAGATGGGCATCTCTCTATGTTGCCCCTGGCTGGTTTTGTACTCCTGGCCTCAAGCAATCCTCCTGCATCAGCCTTTCAAAGTGCTAGGATTACAGGTGTGAGCCACCGGGCCTGACCTTGGACTTTTATTAATTAAGAATCAGATGAGGTGAAAGCCCAGCTGGTTTTCAGAAATGAAGAAACAAAACAACACAAACTAAAAGGAAACCCAAATCTCACACAGAAAATGTTTTTTATTAAGATTTCAAAGGCATAGAGATTCACTTAAGGAAGGATCAACTACGTCATTTAAACAAAATATACATTGCTGTGAGGTTCCCAGTGGTGGATATGAGGACTGACTGTGACCTTGGTACTGCCTTGTACAGAGCTAGCTAGGGAAATTCTCCTAGTTCCCTTTCTGGAAATGATCCATCTGTATGAATTGCCCACCATCAGAATTACCCATTGCTCTGGTTGTTTTCCATGAAAAAGTACAGAGTTTATCACATTTCATAGTAAACTAGATTGTAGCAGGTATGAGTACATGATTTGGAATCAGAGAGATCTGGGATTGAATCCAAGTTTTGTTCATTAATAGCTGTGTAATCTTCAGCAATAAATTTAACCTCTGTCTATAAAATGGGAATATTAGGACCCCTTTCATAAAATTGTCAGAAGGATTAAATAAAATACTAAATGAAAAATCCACATTCCTGATAAATAGAAGATGTAGAGCAACAGTTAGTAATAAATTATGATTATTACTAAGATGATACTATTAATTCTATATTAAGATAACACTAAAAGCCAGGCTCGGTGGCTCAGCCTATAATCCCGCACTTTGGGAGGCTGAGGTGAGTGGATTGCCTGAGCCCGGGGGTTCGAGACCCGCCTGGGCAACTTGGCAAGACCTCATCTCTACAATAAATCAAAAACTAGCTTGGCATGGTAGCGTGTGCCTGTAGTTCCCGCTCCTGGAAGGCTGAGGTGGAAGGATCACTGGAGCCCAGCAGGTCGAGGCTGCGGTGGCCAGGAGCGGCCACTGCACTCCAGTCTGGGCGACAGAGTGAGACTCCAACTCAAAAACAAAACAAAACAAACAAAAAAGATAACACTAATAATTTGAGCATTATCTTTGTAAAGCCTCCTCTTTTTTTAGATGGGAAAATATAGTTTATTTAGAAAGTAAATGAGAGAGAGAGATTCACCTCCCCAAGGTAGAGGAGGGGGTCAAAGCTTAGGAAACATGGCTCAAAGAGCACTTGGCCTGGCCATAGCTTAGCAAAGCAATGGCAAATGGAGAGAGAGAGGAGAGAGGAGAGTTTCATCTCCTCAAAGTAGGGGATGGGACAAAAGCTAGGAAACATGGTCTGGCTGTAGCTCAGTGAGCACATGGCCTGGCCATGCTTAATAAGGCAATGGCTTGAAAAAAGTCTTGACCTCATTTTATTTATGTCCAATTTTTATCCATAAAACACAAACTAAAAATAAATAAAGCAGCTCGAAACCTATGGTTTGTGTCATACTTCATGTTGGTCCCTTCAAGTATACTTCTTTTTTGGGCTGGGTATGTAGCCTCACTTTGGGAGGCTGAGGTGGAAGGATTGCTTGAGGTCAGGAGTTTCAGACCAGCCTGGACAACATAGCAAGACCTCATCTCTACAAAAAATTAAAATTAAAAAAATACTTCTTTCTGTTTTTGTTTCTCACTGATAAAAGCTTCGTGCTGATGGCAATGACTTATGTTGTTATTGGACCTAGCTACTGGAATTCCAGTGGAGATATTATATAACACCTGGAGAGATCCCATAACTTTCTAACTTAACCTTAACCTTGGAACTGTTTGTGAATGAGAACTTTTTCTTATCGGATCTGTAAATCTTTATTGCCTATTCCAGTCTTGTTCCAGGTAAAGAACATCTATTCATTCTAATGGAATTTCCACATAGAGAAGGAATGCAGATATATAACAGGGAATAAAAGAGCGTGTTCTCTAAAATTAGGAAATAATAGTATGCGTAATAACAAGGAGTCATGAGAGGCACCTGTTGAGTGCAAGTCATGGATGAGAGACAAAGATGTGGCTATTTGGCAGGACATAACATTACAATTGGTTTTCGTTGTTGTCTGGAAATAAGATGTCGTTAGCACTGTAATCTTTCCCCCACTTTTTGTCTTATTTTAAAAATTAAAAACGCATGCCAGAGAGTTACAAGCTTCGGTCAAAACCTTTCCCAGCATCGGAGGTGCTCCTCAGGAAATAGAACGGAGTCTGCAGAAAGTACACTGCATTCCCAGTTCATCAGAACTGCCCAGCCCTATAACTTCAAGGTACCACTTACTTACTTTTGGACTTGAGTGTGAAATGGCTTTAGCAGCTTGGTTCATTTAACTTTGGAGAAAAGGGGGTACAAAAAGAGGGCCCACTTGTAGGTGCCACAAGGAGACTTTTTTAGGCTGGGTGCGGGTCAGAAGCACAACACAGCCATCCTCCAACAACGATGAGCAAAGGCACAGCGCTGGCAACTTTGACCTCTCTTCCTTGTTTCTGCCTCTGCCTTGTCCAGATGGTGACTCAGGCTGGCAGTCTATGGGATGGTACTTGAAAAATGTGATCACTAACTCAGTGCCACACACTTATCTCCCCTTTCCCGAAGGCCAGTTGGATGTGATGTCTGCTTCCTTATTCTCTTTAACTTCTCTCTCACACTGATTTTTTTTTTTTTTGCTTTTTTTCCTCTTCTTTGGGACTTTCTTGAAATTAATTTTAGCCTAATGTTACACCATGATAAGGATGATGCATTTGTGTGTGTGTGTGCACACGCATGCATACTCATACACTCACGAGTTACCCAGACTTCCACAGACCAGCTTTCCTCTGGAGATAAATGCTTACACTCAATTGTTTCCATTTGAATGGTTACTATGTTGTCTGAAAGAGGATTGCTTTCCATAGCTTCTGGGATGAAGGGTATTTTATTAAATCACCTTTGATCATCCTCAATGAACACAAATTCCCTTTACTTATACAAACAGAGGAAACAATTTGCAATTTTTTTTGCTGTGACCTCTCAGATTAACAAGAATAATTATTGGATCTTTATCATTTGCCTGGTATATGCTGAATGCTTGGTTGGATTTGGAAGGTGGGTGGGTTGGGGAAGACATAATGACGCCTGAGAAATGGTCTCACCTTCCTCAAAGTAATAACTATAACACGGCATTATGAGCACTGAAATAGAGACATCTGAAGTGATATAGGAGTGTATGGGGAGCCGCATGGTATTTGCGATGAGCTGGGGAGGCGGGTTTATCAGGTGGAGAAAATTATTTCATCATCGCCTATTACCATCTCTAAGAAACATAATTAGAATGAAGGAAAGAAAACTTAAAACTAATCTATTTGGACACATGTTGGCAACACTAGGGACGTTTTTCCAAGGGGAAGATAATGAATCTATTCACTCAAGTGAGGTATGAGCTTTTTAAAAATGTACATTATTCTCATTTATTCAGTGTTACTTCAACCAATTTCCTTGAGAAATTCGATGTTGTCGTATAGATACTAGGGATATCCCAAAGAGGTGCTATTTTAAGTGCTGCCAGATGAACTTAAACTATTTCAGTTTAGGGACTCGATCTAGTAAATGCAATAAGAAATTGATTGTTACGAAATGTCTAGATTTTGCTTAATGGCTTATAAAGCCCTATTATTACTTCCATCTCTTTTTTAGTAGTGATTATAAAAAATACCTCTAGGATACCTGCCGTGTTGAATTAGGGAAACTGTCATGCATCCAAGTGTTTGAAAACTCATTCCTGTTTTATTTTCCTATTTCATTTTACAGGAAAAGTCTGTAGCACTTCATAAATCAAGGAAGAAGTCGAAAGAACAGAATGTATCAGATGACTCTGAGACTACTGGCTTTATTTACCCTTACAATGATCTGCTGGTTTGGGCTGTGCTGATGAAAAGGCAGAAGATGGCCATGTTCTTCTGGCAGCATGGAGAGGAGGCCACGGTTAAGGCAGTGATAGCCTGTATCCTCTACCGAGCGATGGCCCATGAAGCTAAGGAGAGTCACATGGTGGATGATGCCTCAGAAGAATTGAAGGATTACTCGAAGTAGGTGTTCTCTCTTCACTTCCTACTAAACATATGTAGATCTTAGAATGGTTATGAGAGAGGAGATAGAAGCTGGTTGGGCAGACAGACAGGGAGGGTCTCAAGGAGACTTAACACCTATGGGAATGTCCCTTGCACCACCCCCATTATATGCTTGTTGGCTTAAAATGTGGTTAATGTGGTTAAGAACATCCTGTCAATCCGGGATGGACTGCTAAAAGGGACTTTTTGTTGCTTAAACGCAGGCGCAGTAGCTTAACTAAATGTCTTACCTTGACCTTGGCTTATCATAATCATTAACATAGTATTAACATTACCTCCCTGAGTGGGCTTTTCTGTGGTACCTATGGGTAATATTCAAGATGGAGTAACTTTGGTCAAGGACCCGCACACACAGTAAAAATTGGGTCTCAGAAAGTAAGGGGTGGAAGAGATGTAAATGAGAGAAGTGCCCCCAAAAGATAAGATAAAAACCACAGAGAAACTCCTAACACCCCCCACCTTTTTCTAGAGAGCTTTGATGCTTAATAAACTCCTTTTACTCATCCTTTTGGGGTTCACGTTCCCTAATCTTCTTGGTCATTCAACAAAAACCCGAAGTTGCTTGTTTAAGCTGACAGTGGAGTTCAAAACTCCTACAACAGTTAGACACTTTTATCTCCCTCACCTTAGAAGTTGTAAGACAAGTGGACTTATTGCCATGCGTTTCACGGACTCTCCTATGGAAAAAGTCTTTGGATATTTCAAGGAGCTTTGTGATATAAAGGAAAGAGTGGTGGCCATCAAGTTGGGAGACTTGGTTCCTAGTCTGGCTGCTTCCTGATTAGACAAGTCAGTTGGTTGGATTTCAGGGAATTTATAGTTAGTTCATAGTTAACATTATAGTTATAGTTTATAGCTAACATCTATAGTTAGTTTCATAGCTATAAAGTGTTTTGAAAGCCTCCACTAGAACTCTCAAAATCTTGATGCTAAAGGGAGAACAATCCCTTTCCTGAGCAGCAAATTCCTTTAAAATCACTTCTGTAAACTGTAAACTGAGATTATTAAATTGCTGGGGGTGGGGGCAGGGGTTGTTATTTTTTGAGTTGGAGTCTCATTCTGTCACCCAGGCTGGAGTGCTGTGGCACAATCACGGCTCACCACAACCTGGAACTCCTGAGCTCAGGCAATCCTTCCACCTCCACCTCCCATGTAGCTGGGATTACAGGCACACACCACCATGCCTGGCTAAATTTTTTTATATTTTGTAGAGTTGAGGTCTCACTCTGTTGCCCAGGCTCTTCTCAAACTCCTGGGCTTAAGCAATCCTCTTACAGGTGTGTGCCACCATGCCCAGCTTTTTAAATTTTTTCTGGAAAGCGTAATTAATTGTTTTTTTTCTGAGGCTCACATCCAATCTTTTAGAATGTCTCTAAACATTCTAAAATGTTTCTAAAAATGCAGGGCTCTCAAGTGCCTTTGCTTTCTCCATTTGCCACTGTTACTGCAGACAGTTTGGCCAGCTTGCCCTGGACGTGTTAGAGAAGGCGTTCAAGCAGAATGAGCGAATGGCCATGAAGCTTTTGATGTATGAACTGAAGAACTGGAGCAACTCTACCTGCTTGAAACTGGCGGTGTCGGGAGGATTGCGACCTTTTGTTTCACATACTTGTACCCAAATGCTACTGACGGACATGTGGATGGGACGCCTGAAGATGAGGAAGAACTCTTGGTTAAAGGTACATTTACTTGCCTTATGGAGTTTAATGTTAGTTTAGTGTGGAATCCTGTACTCTTGTGATCCATTTTTAACTTGTTCCAGAAGCATATCTTCAGGAAAACCAGTTAATAACTTTGATTGTCACAGTGAGCTGGGATCTTCCCAGTGAATTCTGTAGAAACGACTTTATCTTCCGCTGTCAGTTTGTTTTCAAAAATTGGGATACATGTACCCGCCATGTCCACCACAAAGACATATTCATGTAAAGGTGGTTAGAAGTTAAAAGTGTGTATGTCTATAAACATATGCAAGATTTTGTTATTACTAAATGCCATTACCTCTGATAATTATAACAAAAGTAAATGATCCTTTTTAGTTAAATTTTTCTCAATGTAAGAATGCTAACAGATAATTAGCGAAATAGAATTAGCAATTTCTGTTGTTCTGTTCACTCAATATATTGCTTCATGGAATAAGTGACTATTTCATAATGATGCCCTCAAACACATTTGTTTATCTCACTAACCATAACCATTTCAGAATTCTCAGCCTCATCCATCATGTTTAATAATCAAGAATAATTTATTTGGCTACTCAGGATTTTAAACTTTGACATTAAACCTAAGCTTAAAGCTCAGGTGTTTATGAAACCAAATAAAAAGAGATAAAGAATGAGTATTAAGACCGACATAAGACTATGTTTTTTATTTTAATTTAATTCTTCCTAGAACTTCTAAAAATATGGTGTGTCTCAAACATCATGACTGTAAAAATATATGTTTGGTGGACTTGGTATAGAAAACTTAAAGAAATAACAGCTGTAAGGTATAAAGTATTTAAAAGAGTTTGCACATTTCAGATTACAGAAATAAGAGAAATGTCAAACAATAATGATCTCAGTGTGGTTTCCTGTTTAACGAAATGTCGAAAAACAATTGTTTCTAGAAGTTCTCCTTTGATCTGCTCTGATTTCAGCCTTAAAGATGATGAAGCAGAGATGTGAATGGGTCTACCTCTAGCTATCCCAGCTCTGGCAATAAGTCTTCTTAAATGTTCAGAGTGTGAGATGGGGTATAAATAGTTGGTAGTTTGAGAAATAATTTTCCTCATGTCTGTGTCCTGTACATACGTTAGTTTATTAGAAATCCTTATTACTGAGAACGTAGTGAATTCTGTTCTCATATCCTTCATACCAAAAAAGAGACTTATGTGAAGTAAGACTACATGTCTTTCCCCAAAACACAGAGTGAGTTAATAAGGAAGGCTGAATGAAGCCGAGCGCATTGCTGTAATCTCAACACTTTGGGAGATGGGGGTGGAGGGGAGAGGATTGAGAGGATTGCCTGAGCTCAGGGATTCGAGACCAGCCTGAGCAACACGGAGAGACCTTGTCTCTAAAAAAAAAAAAAAAAAAAAAAATTCTCCAGGGCCTACATACATCCTTAGTTATCAATACTTGACTTGTGAGTTTTGGGAACACGTTTGCAAATAATCATAAGATGTCCTGGTTAGACTAATTCCGAGTGGATGAAGGCTGCAGGAAGAGCTCATAGAGCTAAGTGGTTGGAAGAATTCATTTATATGCTTTTAGTGTAATAGGCTTCATCCTATTCTTAGAGTCGGGATAATGATGTTGTTGAATGCTGTTTGGCCAGCCAATTGTTCTGCCATGGACAAGGGCGACAGACTGTGGGGACTTTTCAGGAAGGGGGTTAGGAATTAATTAGTGCAATGTTATGACTGTGCAGGGTAACTATAATTTTTTCCAGGCCTAGAGAAATCCTTTTTTTGGGGTTCTACATCTGAAAACAAAACAGTCACACAAACAAACTTCTCTTAGAGCTCGAGAAAATCCAGAGATTCTTCACAGGAGATAAAGCATTAAAACAACGTGATAAATGGTCATTTCATTATGAAAATGAAGGCTGACAAAGATATGACTTCAGTTTACCATATTTAATTATGAATGTGTAGATACGTTTAATCTTATTTTCAGTCACTGAATCCCAGAATACCAAGGTCTCATCTTAGCTTGAAAGAGGTAGTGTTCATCAAGTTTATTTTCAGAGTGTCTAGTAAATATTCTGAACTCTTTGCCTTGAAAGACTATACAAATTAAACATAAAGTTTTTTTTAGAGAATACTTAATAATTAATGAATGACTGCAATATAATAAAAAATCACGGATGTCTGGATTCTTGGGTTTTACTGGCAGAAAAAATATTTGTGTAGAATGGGAGACAGATCTAATAGAAGGTAACACTTGGTATGTTCTTATATTCTTGATTTTATAATATAAATCAACCTAATGTACTTTATGTGGTACTATCTATTAATGGCCCTAAAAAATTATTAAAATGATGTGCTCACTGAAAAATAATACTTGTTACTGCCCTGCCTCTGTACTCCTAGACATAAACACTAACAGTGTGGTATATATATTTTTAAACTTTTAAATGCATATGTGTATAGGCATATATATTTTAAAATGTTTAACCTTTTTCTTTTTTCAAAAATGAGATCACTTTCTATATATCGTTCCACATATTCAGCCCTCCATATCCAAGTGTTCTGTGTCTGCAAATTCAATTGACCACAGATCGAAATTATTTGAGAAAAAAATATTAAATAACAATAATACAGATTTTAAAGCAATATAGTATAAAAAGTATTTTTTTTTTTTTTTGAGTTGGGGTCTCACTCTGTCGCCCAGACTGGAGAGCAGCGGCCGCTCCCGGCCACCGCAGCCTCGACCTGCTGGGCTCCGGCGAGCCTTCTGCCTCAGCCTTCCAAGTAGCTGGAACTACAGGCGCGCGCTACCACGCCCGGCTAATTTTTGATTTATTGTAAAGATGAGGTCTCGCCAAGTTGCCCAGGCGGGTCTCGAACCCGCG
>CAUYQG010162960.1:0-15806 GCA_963574415.1 Tarsius wallacei
CAGACACTTCTCAAAGGAAGACATCTGAGCAGCCAACAGACACATGAAGAAATGTTCAACCTCACTAATCATCAGGGAGATGCAAGTCAAAACCACTCTGAGATACCACCTAACTCCAGTCAGAATGGCAATTATCAGTAACTCAAAAAATAACAGTTGCTGGAGAGGGTTTAGCTAAAAGGGAACACTTCTACACTGTTGGTGGGAGTGCAAACTAGTGCAGCCTCTGTGGAAAACAGTATGGTGAGTCCTAAAAGCTCTAAATATCAACCTATCATATGACCCTGCAATCCCCCTACTGGGAATATACCCTGAAGAACTCAAATCACTCTATAAAAAAGATACCTGCACACGTATGTTTATCGCAGTATTGTTCACAATAGCAAGAACCTGGAAGCAACCATGCTGTCCATCAAAAGAGGACTGGATTTAAAAAATGTGGTACATATACACGATGGAATACTATGCAGCCATAAAAAAAGAACAAAGTCATGAATTTCGCAGCAACCTGGATGGAACTAGAGTCTATAAAACTGAGTGACCTCTCACAGAAACAAAGATCCGAGTATCACATGTTCTCACTCATATAGTGGACCTTGAACATCTATCGTAATACTATAAGAAAAGGATTGATAGTGGTGGGAAACTATGGGGGGGAGGGAGGGGAAGGGAGGTGGGATTAATGGTAGTCAATATCTGTCTGGGGATGGGGAGGCACCCCTTATCAACTAGGGTGTCTGAACAAAGCATATTTGTATACCTAACCCTTAACTGTACCCCACAACATTAAAATAAAAAATATTGATTTAAAATAAGAAAGAAGATATACAGGCAGCCAACAGACACATGAAAAAGTGCTCAGCCTCACTCATCCTCAGAGAATTGCAAATTAAAACCACATGAGATACCACCTAACCCCTGTAAGAATGGCCATCATCAATAAAACAAACAACAACAGATGCTGGCGAGGATGTGGGGAAAAAGGAATGCTTCTACACTGCTGGTGTGAATGCAAACTTGTACAACCTCTCTGGAAAAAAGTCTGGAGATTTCTGAAAAAACTAGAAATTGACCTTCCATATGACCCAGCAATTCCCCTATTGGGAATATACCTGGACGAACTCAAATTATTCTACGAAAAAGATACCTGGACATGTATGTTTGTTGCAGCTCTATTCACAATAGCAAAAACATGTTGCCCATCGAAGCTGGACTGGATTCAAAAAATGTGGTACATGTACACAATGGAATATTATGCCACCATAAAGAAGGACAAATATATGAACTTTGCAGCAAATTGGATGGATTTGAAGTCTATCATACTCAGTGATTTATCACAGAAACAAAGAACTGAGTTCCAAATGTCCTCACTCATAAGGTGACCTTGAACAATTATAATGCTATAAGGAAGCGATCGGCAGTAGTGGAAAACTGTCAGGGGAGGAGTTGTACCCCACATCTTTATAATAAATAAATAAATTTTTTTAAAAAGAAAGTCTTCCAGAGAGAACTATCTTATTTTAGCTCAGCATTTTCCAAATATTTTATATCATACAATACTTTTTCCTCATAACAGCAATTAATATCCTAAGGCACAAATATTCATCTGAATACTTGGGAAATGCTCAGAGACAATGAAAATGTCTAAGCTCAAATACTTAAAAGTAGCTTTATTACAATAAAGTTTTGAAGATTCTGATTATTTAGAAGCAAATTCATTTTAAAGTTGTCAAAATTTCATCCCTGGAGTGTACAAGTATTGACTAAATTTATTATTCATGCATAACAACCCAAGAGAATAATTTTAACAAGAGCAATTAAGTTAGATGCATGAATTAATTTTAAACAAAAAATTGTTTTTGGAAAAAGAATATTTTGAAAAAATGTCAGAGGTATCATGGTAGCTTAGCTAATATTCTACATTGATTCTGAGGAAAAAAGAGGTATGTAAGTACATTTAGACTATCTACTTTAAGTCATTAAACAATGTGAATGGTTTAGCTTTCCCCAAAGTATCATGGTTTTTCCTTAGACGCCCTGAAAAAGTTATAGGTAGAATTAAGAATTTGGGGCACACTAATCATTAAACTTCATATTCATTTCAGTAATCTATGCAATTAAAATCAATTAACATTTATTGAGTGCCTACTATTCATTCTCTATGCTAGGCTTTATGTCAGCTTATTCCCTGTGCTTGACTTTACATCAACTCATTTCATTCTAACATCAGCACTAAGAAGCAGTTATTATTTTCAGTACAGACAAGAAAGCTATAATCCATAGAAGTGAATTAACTTGTTGAGAACTTCAGAGTTGGAAATGAAAGAGTCAGAATATATACCCAGGTGTTCTTGCACCACGTCCAGGGGTCTGTCCACATGATCACAGTATCCCCCTCATTTTTTTCATTGTGTAAGAGCTCTCAGGGCATTGTTTCTAAGAATGCATGCTGCAGTGACAAATTGACTGTGTTCAGTCTCTGTTACTGCTGTTTCATTATATGCAACTTTGGGGACATTGTTAATTTCTTCGGATACGGTGTCATGTTCATTACATGGGGGAAACCATTAAGAGGACCGAGTTAATACATGTGAAGTACTAAGAACAGACCCTAGCACATAGTAAAGGTGCTCGTAATGTCAGCCAAAAAAATTTCAATGGTTTTAAAGGGTTCTGTTTATTTTATATTTTTGATATGAGAATCAAGTAGTTATTTATTCTTTTTTGCATTTTATGTTGAGCTTTTCATATTTATGGCAGCTACTCACACAGACATTGCTTAAAAATTCAAATAACTTCACATTTGTGTTCTCTTACTTATTCCATTGATTACTTACTTAGTAAACTTGTATTGCATTTTTAAATGGATTATTTTGGTATTTTCTTCCATTCTTCTAAATACCTGGAAATTTATTTTTATTTATATTCTTTACCATTGAAGAATTGTAATTGAACCACAGCCATGGAAGATTAGGATGTTGCTCTCTACTTCACATATTCATGCTTTCAATTTCCTGATTATCCCAATATAAATATAGAAATTTGAGCTCAATTTTATATTCAACCTAATGCTTTTCACAGATGAGTCATATAGTAATCTATGAATAACTCCTCCTTATACAACTTTTGATTTCTTTGCAGTTAATGATTGCCTCTGTCTACCTGATTTTTTGTATAACTAATTATTATTTTATACTCCTATTCTCTCCCAGTTGTATAATTATCTTGCTAATGTGCTAAACATGTATTCCATCCATTTTAATATGCTTGAAAAATCTCTTCTAGAGCTTCCTTTGGGGGAGATGGGGCAGAAATGTCTTTTATTATTTCAATTTTTTTTTCTCCTTCTTGCTGAAACCCATGACTTCCTCTTTAACATTTACTCCCTTGATTTGCTGACATACATCCTGCAATGGCTTTCTGAAACAAGTGCATTAAAAGTAAACGTATAATGGCGCATATATAGAAACCTGATATATGGCACTTGATACTGGCATTTTAGAACAAGTGCAAGAAATGATTAATATTTAGTAATGGAGCTGGACTCGGTGGCTCAGCCTGTAATCCCGCGCCTTGGGAGGCTGAGGTGAGTGGATTGCCTGAGCCCGTGGGTTCGAGACCCGCCCGGGCAACTTGGTGAGACCTCATCTCAACAATAAATCAAAAAATTAGCTGGGCGTGGTAGCGCATGCCTGTAGTTCCAGCAGCTTGGAAGGCTGGGGTGGAAGGATGGCCGGAGCCCAGCAGGTCGAGGCTGCGGTGGCCGGGAGCGGCCACTGCACTCCAGTGGGCCACGGAGTGAGATTCCAACTCAAAAAAAAAAAAAAAAAAATTTAGTAATGGTATCAGGACATTTGGCTTCCCATATGAAAAAATACATATAAATAAAGATATACATATACCACCTAGGCTTGTGTAAGTATACTCTACAATGTCCACATAATGACAAAATCACCTAAGGATGCCTTTCTTAAAATATATCCTTTTTGTTAAGCAACACATCACTGTATTTTCTTCCAAGTCTTGGTATTCTGGATCTCTGATGGGAAGAACAGCACCAGTAATATTCAATTTCCAAAGTGGTTTCTGAGTCATTTTCTCATTGTCCTGATGAATTCCTTCTGGCTTCATTAAATTCATACTAACTTCCTTATCCAACAGGTGTTTGGCCATACCATTGGTTCATTCTCCTGAAAACGTTACTTTTTTTCTACCACATAGCCAGACTGAGACATCTTCAAATCCCTAAGTTCTATTTCCCTTTTAATTATAAATTCCACCTTTAAATTATTTCTTTCTTCTCATATTTTATTATATGCAATGAAAAGTAGCCAAGCAGCTCCTCCCATATTTTTCTTAAACTTTTCTTCTGCCAGATATCGGAGCTTATCACTCTTACAGTTTACCTTCCATAAAGCCCTAGGACGGGGACACAATTCAGCCAAGTTTTTTGCCACTCTATAAAAAGAAAGACTTGTACTCCAGTTTCCACTGCCTTGCTTCTATTTCCATCTGCGACCTCATCAGAATTGCCTTTATCATCTATATTTTACCAACATTTTGATTATAGCCATTTAAGTGATTTCTAAGAAGAATCAAACTTTCTCTACAGCTCTTCTTCTCTGAGCTCTCACCAGAATCTCCTTTAGTGTTCCATTCTCAACAGTATAGACTTTTTCCAGCATTCAAACTGTTTTGACCTCTACCCATTACTCAGTTCCAAAGCCATTTCCAGATTTTCAGATATTTATTATAGCAACATGTCTCTTCTCAGTACTGTCCTAGTCTGTCTTGTGCTGCTATAACATGATACCGCAGACTAAGTAATTTATAATGAACAGACATGTATTGACTCATGGTTTGGAATGCTGGGAAGTCCAAAGTTAAGGAGCTGGCATTTAGCAAGTGTCTTTTTTTTTTTTTTTTCTTTTTTCTTCTTCAAGCAGAAGAAGCCTGAGAATGGTAAGGGCCTTCTTATTGTATCATCCCGTGGCAGAAGGACAAGAAGAGGTAGAGAGAGAAAAGAAGTAAAAAAGAAACACAACTTGCCCTTTTATAACAAAGAGCATTAATTAATTCATGAAGGCAGAGCCCTAATGGCCTAATCAACTCTTAAAGGTCCCACTACCCAACACTGTTGCATTGGGGATTCAGTTTCTAACATATGACTTTTGAGGAACACATTTAAACCATAGCACTATTTTTATAGTATTATTCTCTTGTTTCATGGATATATTTATAATATGTATAAATATATTTCTTATCTCTCTCTCTCTAAGGGTACCTTTAATTTTTTATGTTTTAAGTTTTAATTTGAAATGGTTTTAAATTTACAAAGGCATTGCAAAAATAATACAGAAAGTTCTCATGTATCTATACTCATTTTCCCTTAATGCTAGTATCTTGCATAATTATAACACAATAATGAAACCTAAGAAATTAACACCAATACAATACATAAACTAAACTACACATTTCATTCAGATTTTACCTGGTTCCCGCCCCCCACACCCAACTAATGCTCTTTATGTCTTACAGGGTCCCACACTGCATTTAATTTTCATGTCTCTTTTGTGTCCTCCAGTCTTTGGCAGTTCCTCAGTTGTTCCTCATCTTTCATGATGTTTCTCTTGAAAAGTATTGATCAGGTTTTTTGCAACATATCATTTAATTTGGTTCTGTGTGATGTTTTCTTATGATTAAACTGAGGTTGTGGATTTGAGGGAAGACTATGAAGGTAGTATACTCTTCTCAGTATGTGATATCAGGGATACATAATAATAATATGTCCTATTACGGTGATATTTACCATGATTGCTTTGATAAGGTGGTTTCTACCTGTTTTATCTGTGGCTATGTATTTTTTCTTTGTAGTTAATAAATATTTTAATGTAGATATCTTGGGACTAAAAATATCCTGTTTCATCTCAAACATTTGCACCCTAGGTTTAGCTTTCACTGGTTGATATTGCTCACAATAATTATTAGTGTCATGCCTAATTGCAATTTCCTTTTCTACATCTATTAATTGGAATTATTCTATTATTCTGTCAGAAAGAGTTTTCTCCTCTTCACCCCCCATATTTCATTTATTTATTTTTGTAAGTATGGAATCATGACTTTTGATTTTATAATCCAGAACGATCATTATTTTTTTTCTTGCTCAAGATGCTTTAATCTTTGGAACTGTTTCAGATTAGTTTCAATGTCTGTTCAACATATGTCCACCTATTTTTTTTTTGTACTTCCTTACATCAAAAAGTACACAGAAAGCACAACAGGATGTCCCAGACAGTGTTTATGCTGTTTCAGCCTGGAATCAACCACTTTTCCCAGGATTCCTGGCTGATTTGCTGAACAACAATATTCAGAAACTAAATTGTGGTACTCAGCATGCTCATTGTTGACTGGCTGCTCTTGTTTACAGGACCTGATACACTTAGATACACATCCACGTTCCTATATCTATTTAGTTATGTAATATGTATTTTTAAACATTTATATAATTTAAATTGATGACTCCAATTCAAACGCAGCATTACTGGATTCATCTAGTCTTTTCATTTTCCATATTTGTCACTTTTTTCTTTAAAACTAAGAAATATCTCTCAATCTATATCAACAACAATATATGTATTTATTTGGTCAACACTACTATGCATGTAAAGCAGTTTCACAATTCTAATTTGTACTCCTGTGAGAAGCAAATTTCTTAACAGCATTTATGCATAGTGATTTTTATTCATGACCTTTCAGTCGCAGTAGCATTTTCCAATGTAACTTGCCATTTTCATTTCCTAGGACTACTGTAAAAAAAAAAGAGTAAGAAAAACTGGATAGCTTAAAACAACAGAAATTTATTGTCCCACAGATTTGGAGTCTAGAAGTCAAATCAAAGAGTCTGCAGGGTCGTGCTGTCTCTGACAGCTCTAGAGCATAACAGTTTCTTGCTTCTTCTAGTTTCTGGTGTTCCTTGGCTTATAGATGCATGGTTATATGACCATCTTATTCTTATATCTTCACATTGTATTTCCTCTGAATGTGTCTATCTCTGTGTCCAAATTTCCCTTTTTTATAGGAACACCAGTTATTGTATTAAGGCCCACACTAACTCATTTTAAATTGATTGCCTCTGTAAAGACCCATTTCCTAAGTTCACATTCATAGGCACTGGGGTTTGTGATTTTAATATATCTTTTTATCAGGGACCCAATTCGGCCTCTTCAGTATGTCTATACCATATTATTCATATGTAATACAAGTGTACTTACTTGTTACAGTTTTCATTCTCTTTTGGGTTTCATTGGCATCTGGAGTTTTTTAAACTTACATATAAATGTTTATTCTTAGTGCTGTTTATTTTTAGTGCTATACAATTATGCAGGGTTTTACAAAAATGCACAGAGTCATTGATTCACCGCCAGAGTCATAATACAGAACAGTTCAATCATCCCCTAAATTTTCTCCCATTGTTTGTTTGTAGCTCTCCATGGTCTCTAATAATTCTTTGAAATTTTATTTTCCTTATAGTCACTATTTGTTCCAAGATTTTATTTTTGTTTTATACTACTGTTTGTTTTATCTTCTGTCTTTGCTATTAAAGGACTTCCTAAAGTGTGGTAAACTTTGGCTATCGTTTCACATCTAAGAGAGTAGGGCAACCAAACACTGATTAGAAACTCTGTGTGTGTGTTTGCTAGATGACGCTGGCAAACATGAACCATTCCTGTGGAAGTCCTGATTTCTTTTGAGCTAGTACCATTTTCCACATAAATCATTTCTAAATTCATGTTGAAAAGGCCTAATTCTACTCTAATTTTATTTGACTTTTTACATTTATACCAAAAGATAAAAATCCAAATGTGATATCATATTATTTGTGTATTGTTTGAAGGAGTGAAAGTCAATTCAAGAATTCAAACTACCACCTTTAACTAGAAGCCTGTTATTTTTTGCTAAACAGATAATTAAAGGTTTTCCCAAATCTCTGATCACAAGCAAAAATTAGGATGCGAAGAGCTCAGACTTTGGAATCAGACAAAAAAGGGCCTGAAATTTGACTCTATGTGACTTCAGCTACAATGTAGATGACAAGTACAGAGAGAAGCCAAATGAAGGGAGATAGTTTCAAAGGATATTGCAAGAATTCATGTAAGATAAATTGAAGACCCACATAGGGGTTATAAGAGTGAGTTGAAGAGAAATACATTTGAGAAATATATGGGGGGGCAGTAGTTAAAATTTGTGATTAAATGAGAATACAGGGAGCTAAGCATGGATTCACCATTTATGCTTCAGGAAACTGAATGGATAGTTAAGGTCATTTCTCGAGTAAAGAAAAAATGAAGGCGCTTTGAGGAAACATCTGAGTTCAGGTGAAGGTACATTCATTATGTTGTGACTACTAGCTATATTCAGGTACCCCAGGTATTTGTACATGTGGACAGGAAAAACTCAAGAGAAATCTATTCTAAAAGCAAGCATTTGAGAATTTTTAGCATGGAAGTGGCAATTGTAGTCATGAATTTAGTTATTTCAACCAGTGACAGGAAGAAGGTTGAGAAGGTGGGAAAATTCCTGAGGCCTATCATCATTCAAGGCACAGAGTTTCTTTTCTTCCTTGTGTACAACTTCTACACTGAGAATCTTGGACCAGGCTGTGAAGAGCAATTGGATTCTGCGTAAGAGTCACTGAAAAGAGTACAACTTTTCCTTTGACAAGAATCATGCACTGAGTGAAGCTCAGATTTCTTTCTTCAGATGAAAGTAAGCAAAATAGCAAAATATCCTTTCAGTGAGTCAAAGTTGCTACTAACCTATTTTCTCATTTCTCAACAATGTTTAACAGTCTCAAGAAAAGTTTTATAAGGCATATTAATTGCAGAAAATTTAGAGAAAACAGAAAACTTAGAAGAAAATAAAACCAAAAACTTATAGTCTTACTTTACTTGTAGAGTAAAAGATTGTGGAGTAAAAGACTGTTAATATTTTGTTATGTTTCTTTTGGACTTTTATATCTTACATATTTCATAAAAGTTTGATTATATTTTATAATCAACTTTAGATCCTCATTTTATCACTTAATATCACACACTATGTATTTTCTCAGAATTATCTTTAAATAAATTTTTTTCCCAGGGGAAAATCTGTAAAGGATTCAACATCATTTTAATTATAATTGAGAACAAAACCATTTTTTGGAGCGAAGGTTTAGATTTTCATAGCCTGTCTCATTCTATAAATCCAAGCCATTTAGGTAACATTACACATTTATAATATTTTTCCTTGGCCAATGTTCATAATATCTAATGTTTTCTCTTTTAAAAGTGAAAGATTTACATTTGTCTGCATTGTTTATAATGCACCTACCAAACACAGCAAATATATTGAATGAAGATTGTGCTAGTAAATAACAGAGTTATGGACTTGCAGCTGCTTTTAACCAACATTTTCACAATTCTTTATAAGCTGTGGTGTTCATCCTTGCATACATTTGAGAGTACATTGCTCACCTTGTGAGAGGTAAACTAACTCTTTCAAGTCCCAAGGGCATCATTTAGTAAATGACTTCTTTTAGTGCTCTAAATGTACTTTAGTGCCCTGAAAGAGACACATTAATCTTCAGAATATCCCATGAGTACATAGGTCAGAAAATTTTCTTGGTTTTTCACAACTCAAAACAATTTGAAGATTACATTATTACACAAGCAATTCTCATTGGATTCTATTTCCTCAAGTTCCTAGGTATCACCTAGATTCAAAGCCCGAAAAATAAAAAATTATGCATGCAAGAGATGGTTTTATTGAATTGCTAGAATAACGGGAAAGAGAAACCTCAAGTTATAAATCTAAATTGCATCATCAGAATCATTCTAAGCGACTTCCTACAAAAGCATCCTTTCATCATTCAAAGAAAATGAAGATATAAAAATAATATGAAAATTTAAAGGCAACCATCAACTTTACATTTGCAACTGAAATTTGCTGTTTACCAAGCAAAAGAATAATGATCTTATGACTTACAACCCAAAAGAAAAAGAAAATTTGCTTAATTTTATCAATTCAGTGTATAGAACATAAGGTAATTTTGTATAAGTTTCTAAATTACAATAAAATATAATCAGTATGAGAAATTTACTGACTCCTATATGTAAAACTATAGGGTTTTCTTCTTCAATTTTTCTGAATTTCCTTGGTTGAGTTTTTCTGTTACTGTATCTCTCATAATGCAAAGATATTATATCTCTTACGTTCAGATCACTATTTTTTCTTTCTTTTCAGATTTTGGCCACCTAGGTAGTAGGAAGAAATGCATGAAATTCTTATGCTTTTTGTTATTAGTATCATCTACTTTCAATTTAGTCATATCCCATTTTGAGGGAGACTAACCTTTCCAAATGTTAAAATTCTAGGAAAAATAAAAACAGAGGTCTTCAAAATATGCATTCTATGGAATGAGAAGATGCATGTTTTCTTAGCCTCATCACTAGTACATTATGAAGGCTCAATAATATTAGCCAAAATTTTAAAAAATAAAAGTATAATTATTGATGGATATTTTGATTCATTTAAGAATCTGAAGCTTCATGAAATATTTATAATTGTCAACAATTTTAACTGTTTTCTGAGTCTAAATAACTCAACCATGAAGCCCACCAAACTCTCTTGACAGTACTCCAAAGGGAAAGAAGATACAAAGAGCAGGTAATGTTGAGCCTTGATAATCTAACCTTGTATGAGAATAGCTCCTTAGGAAGCGATGGGAAAGTGATCTTTAGGTGTACAAGGTACAAAGGAGAATGTCAAATTCTAGTTTATCCTGGGCCAGTGCCCAGAGTCTGATGGAAGAGATTCGGTATAGCTGCAGTAGTCTGTAGACAATTCCAGCACTCACAGAAGGGGAGGTGGGGTGGGCAGTAAGGTGATTACAATTTGTTCAACCTGTAGAAAAACCTCAGCTGTAGCTGAGAGTTTAGAGAACAAGATCCATACCCAATAATGGGTAATAATTAGTACAGTAAGCAAAAATCTCAGGATGGAGAAAATCTTCTTTGTTCCTTTGTTTTGCTGTTGTTATGAAGAAATACCTGAAGCTAGATAATTTAGAAAGGGAAGAGGCTTAATTAACTCATGCTTTTGATGGTTGGAGGGTTCAAGATTTGACATCTGATGAGAGTCTCATTCTGTTTCCACTCATGATGGAAGGCAAAGGGGAGAATGTTTAGAGAGTTGTAGAGATCACCGGGGAGATATTAAACATTAAGGATCAAATTTCAACATGAGATTAGGAGGTGACAAACATCCAAACTATAGCAAAGGATGTTTATACTGAAAGAGTTGAGGACAATCCATCCCAAAATATGTTGATTTGGTATATTGATTATTTCTAGCTTAAAGTACTTGAGGAATTATAGTTGCATAAAAGCTTATTCTACCTATCCTTTTCTACATGCAGGAAGTCATTACAAATTTCTTTTAGGAGAATACCTTCCTTGTACCAAGGTGAGAAAATAGCCCTTATCACCAGAGACTGGGAATTGCTGTATCCTTGTATTTGCTGTACAAATAAAGTCACTGAAGAAACCCTTGTCTTCCACTGATTTTATACCCCCCGCCCCATATCTCCTAGTGATTTCCCTAGAATTTACTGCCCCAGCCCAGATCCTTTTGTCCTGTAACTTCTTTATAAAATTATCATTTTTTGTCTAAAAAGTATAAAAGTTTTCTGTTTTGGACATTTCTTTAAGTCTTCATTTTCTTGTGACAGTCCCCATGTACATGTAAAAATTAATAAAATCCTACTCGAGAACTAAAATGGCCGGAAGTGATCTCTGAACTCCCCTATAAAATGTATGTCCATTCAGAGAAACTTTAAAAATATGTTGTGATAGGAGTCAGGAAGAAAGTTTTAACTCAGTGGACACAGAAACTCCCAGAAGTCTTGCCAATGCACACAATATTGAAAATTATAAAGCTATTTCCAGTTGATGAGTAATACACAACCCATACTTTCTACTTATTTGCAGAGACTTACATTTGGCTGAATGGAGGGGAGACTTCCAGAAATTAACCTAAACAATATTGTGCAAAGTTCATTGTGTCCACAACTATCTTACTTGATGTTGTATTCTGACAATAAATTTACTGTGTGATAGTTATTTTGCATATATTATTTAATTATTATGATAACTCTGCTGTGTAGTTTAATTAATCTCATTTTACAAAAGAAAAAACTAAGATTCAGAGCCATTTAGCATATCATTGAGCTGGGATTACTTACAAGTTTGGCTAGCTCCAAAAGGATTCTACCATACTGGTTTTTATGATGGGGTTTTATAATAATTAAGAAGTTGCAAACTGAATATTAGTCAGGGTTCTCCAAAAAGTAGAACCAATAGGAGATATATTTTATATGTATATTTGTAGATTTAATATGAAGAATTGACTCACATAATTATGGAGGTTGAAAAGCCCTGCAACCTGCCGTGTGCAAACTAGAGACCCAGGAAAGCCAGTAGTAGTGCTTAATCTGTGTCCAAGAACCTGGGAACCTAGAGAGCCAATTATACAAATCTCAGTCCAAGGTCAGGAAACGATGAGATGAAATATTCCAGTTCATTTAATGAGACGGGGGAAAAGGCAAATTCTTCCTTCCTCTGACTTTTGTTCTATTCCGATCCTCAGTGGATTGGATTATGCTCACTCACATTAGGGAAAACAATCTACTTTACTAAGACAACGGGTTCAATTGCCAGTCTCAAATGCTAACCCTCACAGATATACCCAGAAATGATGTTTAATCTGGGCACCCTGTAGTCCATTCAAGTTAACACATAAAATTTGCCATCACAAATTATAAAGAGATTTTATGGGCTCACGTGCTTAAAATGACCAGAGATTGGGCAGGCCTGGCTCATATGATGGAGTGTTGAACTCTGCTGTTCTACAGGTAAACTTTGTCTCTCTCTTCTTTACTTCCACTCTCAGCCTGGTTGCAATAGATCCAAGTTTCACATCTGGCCACCACATTATGGGGGTGGGAAATAAAATTCCAATCAGAGATTAAAAACTTTGCATTTTAGTTGAACTAACTAAGCTCAAGTGCCCTGTACAGTCACTGTAGTTAGTTGGGATGTATAAATTCTGCATAATGACCAAAGCCATCCAGAACCACTACGTGCTGTTCATAATGGACTCAACACACTGGAACTAAATGTATATTTGTAGATTTAACATGAAGAATTGACTCACATAATTATGGAGGCTGAAAAGCCCTGCAACCTGCCATGTTTAAGCTAGTAACAAAGGAGGGTAATGGATGCTTTACAGGGGGGAGAGGGGAACCAATAAACTCCACTCCAATTTTTCCATAAATGTTGACTGAGTAAAGGGTAAAAGTCATTATTTTAAAAATTTTTGGATCACAGAGGCAGAGATGAGAATGATGCAGGCACAAGCCAAGGATTGCCAGTGGTCACCGAAGCTGGAGGGAACAAAAACAAATCTTCCCTTAGTACCTTTGGCAACAACACGACACTGTCAACACCTTGACTTTGACCCAATAAAACTGAATTCCCACTTCCAGCGTCCAGACTTGTAAAGAATAGATGTTTAATGTTTTAAGTCATTAAATTCATGGTGATTGGATATAGCAAAAATTTTATTTTCTCTGGTAACTATTTTCATTTTAGATAAGTACCTTTTATTTTTAATTTACTAATTCTATTTTTATTATCTATTAAGTATTCATGTGCCATAAATAAATAAAGCAGCATAATGGCAAAAGTTAAATGATCTCAGTTTTTTATATAATTTGAGTGAGGGAAATATTTTAAATTAGTGAAGGGAAAAATAATGAAGGTTGTAAGCATTATGGATATCATAAATGTTTTGGTGATATGTGCCTGAAAACCATAAAGCAGTATACACTGCTTTTTGAAGGTGACTGAAAGTCTCTGCACCTGCTAAAAATAAATGAATATTATTCTCACAAGTCAGTAAATTGAGGTCTGTAGTTACTACCCTGGTTACTGATCTTGCACAATAATATTGCCTTAATATAATCATTACTGATTATGTTAAATTGGGATAGAGATATTCACAGCAGGCAGCACTGAGAAACATGCAGCCTAACAACATTGGAAAGGAAGAAAAAAGAATGCTAACATTATAGATCCTTTCTCCAGTCACAAAATACAAATAACATGCCCAGGAAAGTACAAGAAAAGCAGGAAGCAGTCACATATGAGCACCAAATGGAATAATGTGACAATGAAATACTATTCAATGCAGGAAAAGAATGAGCTGAAATAAACTACTTTCTTTGGCCTAATCATACCTGACAGAATAGAAACACAAGTTCCTTGAAGAGTCATCTCTTCTCCTGTGCTATAAAACTTACTAGACCTTAACATAGTTCCAGGCACACAGGCTGAGCTCAATAAATATTTGTGGGACTTATAAAGACTGTGGTGATAAGCACCAGTGAGAGCAGTGTAAAAAATAGCAGCACTTCTCAGAAGTTCCTTAGTGACTGGAGTATTTACCCTTAATCAGGTGTTCATTGCACTCAATCTATCTAGTATTCCAGTTCTGGTATTCTCTCCCCTCAAACTCTCTAAAAGATTTCCAATTGTCTTACTATCAACATATCTCTTAATGCTTTATAAATAAAACAGAAGCTACATGAGGGAAGGCATCTTGCCACCTCCTTCCTTCCTCCCTCGGTTTCTGTCCACACCTCATAGCAACACCTATCTTCCTCCCAAGATTCACTTTCACCTGTGCACTTTGCCCCATCTTGAGTTGCCCCATCATTTTTTTCTGATCCTTTTCAGGTATCCTAGTTCCACATTTCTCCTGGACCTTAGCCATCAAATTATTTAAAACAAATTGCCTACATCTGCTTTCCCAATTTTCCTAATTGCACATCACCTATGTAAATTACAATTTGGCTTTTATATATGCCATTCTGATAAAATTGCACTCATGGCCATCACAAAATATCACACAGTTTCCAAATCCAATGGGTCTATTTTCAAACTCTTTGATATGTCTAAATATTTTATGTCTCTTGTCAACCATCAGATTATCTTCTTTACTATTCCTTATTCTCTTGCTTTTATTTATTTAATGAGCTGTCTATCTTTTCTCTTATGGGTTTTGTATGCAAACAGAGGGCTTCTACGCATCCATGGCCCTTGGTAGCAAGGCAAGCTCTCTTTCAGCATTTGTGCTAGTCAAGGTTATACTTACCCTTAACATCCTGAAACTACTTGATTAACTTTTATTCCTTGATATGCACTTTCTCCTGACAGGTACTTTATTTATTATCTTAATCCCTTAAACATAAGTGCTGCCAAAGTTATTCTTATCTAATTCTGCATGTCTTTCCTTAATTCCATCTTCTAGCTACTATGTCTCATTCCTTTACCTGGATTGCCATTCTTTTCCTTATCTTTCTTTAAAAAAGTGCTAACTCTCCACTCTTCTCTCTCTCTATATCTCTCTTTCTCTCCCCAATCACTCCCTCCCCCTTTTAATTCAAGTCTTCTTTGGGTCTCATAAATTATCTCAATGATCTTTTGACTAAACTTCTTGGCACACAATCATCTGCATTTTTGTTTGGTTATAAACCAAAGAAATAATTTTTACATTAAGATATTTCTCAGCCGGGCTCGGTGGCTCAGCCTGTAATCCCGCGCCTTTGGGAGGCTGAGGTGAGTGGATTGCCTGAGCCCGCGGGTTCGAGACCCGCCTGGGCAAGCAAGACCTCATCTCTACAATAAATCAAAAAATCAGCCGGG
>CAUYQG010162968.1:75-19443 GCA_963574415.1 Tarsius wallacei
GTCTTTCTTTTTCTCTGTCTGTGGTTTGGTGGAATTCTGTAGTGTTGACATTTGGTTCCTTTCTCTTCCTCCTTTGTTTGATTGCTTTACCTGTGAGTTTTATATTTTTGTGTGTTTTCATAATAGTGAATATCAATATTTTCTTCCAAGTTTAGAACTCCTTTGAACATTTCTTGTAGGTTTAATCTGGTGGTGATGAATTCCCTCAACATTTGCTTGTTTCAGAAGACTTTATTTCTCCTTTATCTATGAAGTATAATATTGCTAGATATAGAATTCTTCATTGGCAGTCTTTTTCTTTCTGCACTTTGAATGTCATTCTCTTCTCTTCTGGTCTATAAGGTTTCTGCTGAGAAGCCCACTACTAGTCTGATGGGGCTTTTTTTAATAGGTGACCTAGATGCTTTTCTCTTGCTGCTTTTAGAAGTCTTCCTTTACTTTTACTTTAGACAGTCTGATTATAATAGGCTGTGGTGAAATCCTCTTTGCAATTTACTGACCTGGAGATCATTGGGCCTTCTTACCTGCCTGTTTACATATCTTGCTAGACTTGGGAAATTTTTATTAATTTTTTTGTTAAATAGGTTTTCTAAACTTTTGGATCTTTCTTCCCCTCAGGAATACTGATAATTCTTAAATCTGGTCACTTTATGTAGTCCCAAACTTCTTGAAGACTTTGCTCATTCTTTTTTATTATCTTTTCTTTATTTTTGTCTGACTAGATTATTTCAAAAGATCTGTCTTCAAGTTCTGAGATTCTTTCTTTTGCTTGGTCTAGTCTATTGAAGCTTACAAATGTATTTTGTAATTCCTTCAATGAATTTTTCAATTCTAGAATTTCTGTTTTTTGGATACTTTTAAAAAATTCTGACACATCCATCTGGAGATATGGTTTGTTTGTTTGTTTTTAAAGATATCTATCACCTTGGCAGATTTTTAAATTCATATCCTGAATGAATTTTCTGATTTCTTTGTATTGGCTTTCAGATTTCTGTTGCATCTCATTGAGCTTTTTAAAAATCAGTATTTGAATTATTTATCTGGCATTTTGAGGATTTCTTTTAGTTTAGGATATGTTGCTGGAGAAGGATTATGTTCTTTTGAGGGTATCATATTACCTTGCTTTTTCTTTCTTTTCTTTCTTTTTTTGGTATCTTTATGTTGATTCTTGTGCATCTGAAGCAATAGTTGATTCTTATTTTAGGATGTACTCTCATTGCGAGGGGCGAGGACTTTTTTTCTTGAAGCTGTGACTATAATGTTGGTTGGGTAGGGCTGTTTGGCTTTGCTCATGGATGCATGCAGCTGCACTAACTCTGAATGACTTCTTTGGCTATAAATAGCTTTAGTGGTATCTGTGGATTCCTCGCTACGTTGTGGTGTGATTATGGTGGAGGCGGTGGTGAAGTTGTGCTGGGGACTGGAATGCCTGATGGGTCCTTCTTCAGATTTCACTGGTATCTTTCCTCGTGATGGGGCAGTGTATGCTGGCACCTGTGTTGACAGTTTCAGGCAGACTACTTCTTGGGCTTCTGAGTGGCTTTCTCGGATGCCGGTTGTAGTTGCAGTGTACCAGGCAGGTGAGTGGCTCTCAAGCTCTTGGGCAGCTGGGATGATATAGGTGATGATGGTAGCAGTGGTAGTGAGATGCTCACCCAGTTCTCAAACACTGCGATCTTGTGCTGGGAGTGGTTGCAGTGGGCTGTGTGGGCTAGCCCCAAAGGCCAGTAGGTGGCACCTGCAGGGAGAAGCCAGTTGCGTTGGCAGTGGCAGAATGTTTATGCCCAACCTCTGATCCCTGGGAGAAGTACTTGTATGCCCCAGAGGGTGGTCTGGGCTGTGGAATCCCCAGGAACCCAGATCTTTGTGGGATCAAAGAATGGGGCAGAGCCAGACAGGGCAGGCCAGACAGGGCAAGCCTGTGCTCAGGTCCCCCAGTGGCAAGTGCCCCCACCAGCCGTGACAGAGGGTGGGGAAGAGTTGTCCTCAGGCCCCTGAGGACAAATGCTTTGGAGAGGCAGGACTGACTCTATAGGTCCTGCCATGGCGAGGCGGGTTGGGCTGCCAGTCCCAATGTTCATAGCCTTGACTGCCAAGTGGGAGGTCCTGTCTGTCTCACACCCCAGTCTCAGCGGGGCTGCCTCTCTCACCCTGACTCTTGCAGGCTACCCTGCAATTCAGTCAGAGTGGGCAGTTCACACCTAGCTTGAAACTCAGCCCCAGGCTGTAGGAGCACCTGCCCAGCTCAGGATCTTACTTCTGACAACTCTCATTCTGCTTAGTACTCAGGGGAGTTGCCTGGCTCCAGTGTTGGCAGTTGGATCCCACTCCAGGGTCACTTTTCATCCTGGTTGTGGGACTCTGAGTTTTCCTAATATACAGGACTGGCGCCACTCTGTCCAGGATCGGGCACAGTTAAGAGCTAGGATTGGGATTGAGAATGACACTTTACTGTAGCCACTTAGGTGTCAGGGAGGGCACGGGACCCAGGGCACATTGCCACCTTAGAGTGGTTCCTTCTCACAATCCCCTGGCCACTCTTCAGGTCAGATCCAGGGCTTGGCAGGGGAAGGGTGTACTCCTGTGGTCTGGGTTGTATGATTCCCTAGTAGGAAAGTAGACCACAGGAAGACAGTCATTCACCCTCTCCCGTATTGCAGATTCACCCCTGATTCTTGTCAGGGTGACATTCTTGCCCTGGCCACACAAACTACCCAACCTCCTCCTCTCCTGATTTTGAAGTTTCCCCTTGCATTTCCATTGAACTCCTGTGTTCTCTCTTGGACAACATTCAAAGTGTGACTGTCTACACACTACTCTGTTTCCTCCAAGTAGATGAGGCATGCCTTGAAGTGCCTCTAGGCAGCCTTCTTGGAAAAAAATTAAACAAACTATATAGAAACTAGAGATTAAAGCTGAACCATGAGCCCACACAGGGCAGTGGCTGAGAGTAAATGCCCCCACAGGTGTCAGGGGTCAAGTCTACTTAGAAATACGGAAAGTAAGCCGGGCTCGGTGGCTCAGCCTGTAATCCTGTGGCTTAGGAGGCTGAGGTGAGTGGATTGCCTGAGCCCGCGGGTTCGAGACCCGCCTGGGCAACTTGGCGAGACCTCATCTCTACAATAAATAAAAAAAATTAGCCGGGTGTGGTAGCGTGTGCCTGTAGTTCCAGTTACTTGGAAGGCTGAGGTGGAAGGATCACCGGAGCCCAGCAGGTCAAGGCTGGACTCCAGTCTGGGTGACACAGTGAGACTCCAAATAAAAAAAAAAAAAAAAAAAAAGAAGTATGGAAAGTAGATATAGACACATATACCAGAGATGATGGCCCTGCAGTTGACACTATTCCCACCTCTAAAATGCCTCCTGCAGGGAAGAGCCAGCCTAATACCGAGTAATATAAGCAGACAGGCAAAGTTGGAATGGGTACTGAAGTTAGAAGGGGGACAGAAGGGGGAGCGTGCCAAGTAGTCATTTTGGAGCAGAATCTTGATGCAAAACTGTAAAGCCTATTTCTTCGGTGACTACAAATGCTTTATTTTATTTATATTTTAAAGTACTATCGGCAAGTTTTTATTGGACCTTTGGAAACTTGTTTAACAAAACCCTTTCTGTTTCTCTATAAACAATCTCGGTTTGGGGTTAACTTTCTGGCTTTGTTCCCCTGGAAACCTGATAAAAGTGGAATGTCACTACATTATCAGGCAACAATGTTTATACAAATGACCCTTGGCCAGGCTCAGTGGCTCACGCCTGTAATCCCAGCACTTTAAGAGTCAGAGGCAAGAAGATTGCTTGAGCCCAGGGGTTCGAGACTGCCTGGGCAACTTGGCGAGATCTTGTCTTGTCTCTCCAATAAATCAAAAAATTAGCCAGGCATGGTGGTGATGCAGGCCGGTAGTCCTAGCTGCTTGGAAGATTGAGGTGAAAAGATTGCCTGAGCCCAGCAGGTCGAAGCTGTGGTTGCTGTGAGCATGCCGCTGCACTCCAGCCTGAATGACTGAGTGAGACTAACAGAAAAAGAAAAAACAAGACCCTTGAGAGGTAAATTGCACCTGGACTAGAAGAAAAAAAAGATAAGTGAACTATATCTAATCTGTGGGTTTCCCTAATCTGCATAGAGGCTCTCTATCTGTGGAGTATAAGACAAAAAGCACGATCTCTATAGCACTTGTTCTCACCCATCATACTACCTGTAACTTATTTGTCTGAGTCCTGCTGCCTTTTGCTAGAATGTAAGATTCTCATCTGTTTTGATCACTTTATCTCCAGTGCTATCACTAGTTCTTGCTATGTAGTTGGTACTCAGTAAATCTTTGTTGAATGAATGAATGAACAAATGAAATGTGGCCAAAAGGTTAAGCAAGATGTGGAACCAAAAAAATAACTATTGTTTTTGGCAGTCAGGATATCACTGGTGATTTTAAAGTTTTAAAAGTCATGTCAGAATGGAATAAGGAATCCCTGGGAGACACTCCAAAGTTGGGGGAGAATGGAAGAGGGTGGATAACATACCACAAGCACAAGAAAAAATTTTAGAGAGGCTGAGAATGCTGGACTGAAACCAGCTCAGTTCAGCTTAATAGGAATCCATGTCTTGGACGTATCATGGTTCAACTTAAGGATTTTTTTTTTTTTTACTTTATGACGGATGTCAAATGCATTTTCAACTTAACAAGGGCTTATCGGGATGTTGCCTGTTTTATGTAGAGTATGTGTATTGCATTTCAGTGTAGGTTAAGAGTTAACAAGTATGACAGGCAAAAGTTGGTAAAGGTTCAAGGTCTCTCTCCCTCAACTATGTCCCGAGGTCTTGGAAGGCAGGGTTTGTCTTTTTCTTCTTTATATTTCTAGGCCAGCCAGAATACCTAGAACCTTGTCTATGCTCAGTAAAGAACTTTAGGATGTGGAATATTCTAGGGAGAAGACCAGCATGCAAAGATGCCTACAGATGGGAGACAGAAACGTTTTCAGAGACCTGCAGTTATTCCGTGGGTTCCCATAGGGCTGGGGCAGTAGACCCGCCCCTGGTACCCTAGAAGACAAAAGTGGTGGAACCCAAACAGAATAGCGTGCGCCCTGACCCCCAAGTCACTTACTAATAGAAGCAACGAGCATTCATGCACTTTTGTTCGCATTGTCACTCAGAGCATATTTTGCATAAAGCACGGTACCTTTTTCTGACATGGGTTCTGTATCTTTAAGATGTGGTTTATTAGTAAGCCCAAAGGGTCAGCAGCTATTCATACATGTTTCTTCTCTTCTTTCATGAACCTTGTTTCATTATTATTATTATTATTATTATTATTTTTGAGTTGGAGTCTCATTCTGTCACCTAGGCTGGAGTGCAGTAGCACACTCACAGCCACCCCAGTGTCAATCTGCTGGCTCAGGTGATCCTTCCACCTCAGCTTTTCAAGCAGAAGGAACTACAGGCGTGCACCACTGTGCCCAACTAATTTTTTTGATTTACTGTAGAGATGAGGTCTCACCATGTTGCCCAGGCTGGTCTCGAACCGGTGGGCTCAGGTAATCCTCTCGCCTTGGCCTTCCAAGGTGCTGTGGTTACAGGCTTGAGCCACCGCACCCAGCCTCATTATTATTTTAAAAGCAAATATCTTTCCAGTCTTCTCATCACCTCTTTGTAAGATCTTGACAGTTACAAGTATATAATGAGCTTGAAACGAATATATCCGGCTTTCTTTCAAGTTCAGCTTAGATTTTTCAGGTAGTGCTGATGTTTCAGATCACTCTGAGATGATCTCCCTTTTAACATCAGCATAGCAATAAAGTTACCAGTTTACTCTCCTTGACTCAGAAGTTATCCTACTGATATTAACAGATTCTGCATTAATCTGTTCTTGGCCACAGATGAACTCTCTTTTTTTTGAGTTGGAGTCTCACTCTCGCCCAGGCTGGAGTGCAGTGGCATGCTCATGGCTACTACTGCCTCGACCTACTGGGCTCCAGCGATCCTTCCGCCTCAGCCTCCCAAGTAGCCGGAACTACAGGCACATGCTACTATGCCTGGCTAATTTTTAAAAATTTATGGTAGAGACGAGGTCTTGCCAAGTGGCCTGGGCTGGTCTCGAACCTGTGGGCTCAGGCAATCCACTCGCCTTGGCCTCCCAAGATGCTGGGATTACAGGCTGAGCCACTGAGCCCGGCCGATGAACTCTTAAATTATGGAATCTTAGTATTGGAGGGAACTTCAGTACATATGCCACCTGACTTTCTCTCTCATGCAGAAATACCTTCTATTCTACCATAACTCCAAGTAAAAGGTCTCCCAACTGGTTGGGATTATCTATAATGACAGGATGCACACTACCTCATAAAAACCTTCCATTTTTACTTAGAATGGTTTTAATTTTTAGGAAGTTACTTTCATTGGGCTATAGCTTCCTAAGAACTTAAATTTTGGTCATGTTTCAAATTTTAAAATTTTGAGTATATTTCAGTTTTTTAATCTACCCAGAATAAACCAAAACCTTCCCTTCTAACTATTTAATCTAAATCCATTCATTTCCTTATTCGCATTACTACTGAGTTGAGGACATTAGTTACCTTAGCAACTTTCTTAAAATTATATGTATATTTTGTTTTTTGGAAGTGGTTGGTGGCTTCTTTTTCAAGCTCAAAGATCATCTTTTTGGGCTTTAGACACCTTTGTATGAGCTTTATGGTCCATAAATGGGCTTCTATGATACAGTAAAATGATGGTGATTATAGGACTACTGAGGGCGAAAAGATGACTAAATTAGGGGTCTGGAAAGAAAATTATTCCAGGCTTTGGAGTAAATGGACATCTCTATTTGCGGGATATGCAGAAGGACCATTTCTGGGACTCAGAGAAAATAGAACATATTTTAGGCTCTACAGTAGAGAAAATGTTGTCTCCTACAGTTGTAAAGTGATCCAATCTTTTGAAAGAGGATCTAACAAGATGTGGATAGATATTTAGAATATGCTCACCTCTCTGCCTTTACATTGAAGCCTAAAGTATTTGCCATAAAGTGTGCACATTTTAAGGGAACAGCTTGATAATTTTTAAGGTGTATACCCATGATTCTGTCATCTAGATGATGATACAGAACAGGCCTAGCACCCCAAAAGGCTTTCATGTCTGCTCTCCCAGTTGACAGTCGCCCCTCCAAAGACAACCGCTACCATGATACCAACCACTGTAGACTAGTATTGCCAGTTCTCGGAATCATATGGTGTGTAGTCTTTTGCATCTGGCTTCTTTTGTCAGTATTGTCAGATTTGTATATGTTGTTGCATGTAGCAATAACTTATTCTCTCACTGCGGGGCAGTGTCTCCTTGTAGGAATACACTGAAATTGATCCATTCTACAACTGGTGGACATTTGGGATGTTTCTAGATTTAGACTATTATTATGAGCTACTAATATAGACAGTTTTGTTCATATTTTTCAGTGGATATTTGTTCTCATAAAATATATTCACCTTCTGACTAAACATTTTACCCTAAGCAAATTATCTCAAAGAAATGACTAGGCGAAGGTACAAGGATACAAATACTTTGCAGCATTGTTTATAGTAAAATATTAGAAAGCCTAAATACTCACGAATAGGAGATTGTTTAAGTAAATTATGAAATATCCATACAAAAAGCCTATTATTGTCATGTAAATGAGTGAGATGAATCTGAAAATGTGCCCATGTTGTATTAGTATTAAGTAAAACAAAGCAGGATTGTAACATATTGTGTCTAATATCATCACAGTTAGGTAAAAATATATACTTATATTTTACTATTTTGCATATATATTTGCTATCAGTATTAAACAGTAAATTGTTAAAAGTGTTTATCTCTAGGGAATGGTTAGATTAAGGAGAGATTTTAAAATTCTATACAATAAATGTGTTACTTTTGAATAAGCCAGAATTTTAAAGACATTCCTATTTTGAAGAAAAAGAAATGAAGAGAGAAACTTTCCATGTGTTACAAAATAAATACGAGCAGAATTCTGAGATGCCAGAGGCTCTGAAGATCAGGAGAAAATTTTCAAGAGCCCATGGCAGGCAGAATTTTGTGGAGTCGGGAGTGGCTTGATTGCCATGTATCCACGTGAAGTCTCAATATGTTGATAAATCTACCTCATAAAAAGTTTTTGTTTGTTCATCTGTTTTTAAAATGATCTTTATTTACTTTAAAAAGCAAATGTCACACCTTAGCAAAAATGAATTTCTAGATGCTTAATTCATTAAGCCTTTTGCAAATAAAATGAACTCTAGGACTGATTTCAGAAAATGTTTGAAATGTAACAATTTAAGAAAATATTTATTATTGCTTTATTACATGCTTATTAAAAATATCAAACTGTGCAAAATGTAGAAACTTAACAAGTCTTCTCTCCCTCCTGTGTCACCAATGGTTCACTAGAGGGAAACATTCTTAGTAGCTGTAATTAATAGAGGGAACTTCTCCAAGACTGGCTGTGTAGACTCAAGCATATGGAAACGTATCCAGTCTTTCAGTTCACAGAGATTTACTGAGTGTCTCTTACATTCTAGTCAGAGCCCTAGGAACTTGAAAGAGCGCAGTTTTCTGCCACTTACTCATTGTTAGAGCTCTCACATGTGCTAAGTGCCATGTTAATGGAACAGATTCGGCCAAGGACAAGGCCGATTCTGTCCCTGCCATCACAGAGCTGGCTTTCTAGAAGGCGGGCAGGCAAGAGACCAGAAACGCAAACAAAAGCAAATCAGACTGCTGCTAATCAAAAGCAACTGTGAGGAAGAAAGAGGTAGGATCCTGTGAAAGGAAATAACAGAGGGTCCTAGTCTAGGCCGGTGGTCGGAGAACTCTCTGAAGCGGAGATGTGGAAGTCCAGGGAATTCCAACAGAGGGAATAGCAGGTGTACAGGCCATGGGTGAGGAAAGGTTTGGCAGGGACTGAGAGAGCTAGGTGGCTGTAGTGTGGTGGGCAAGGTGGGTAGGGGTAAGAGATGGTATTGGCAGGGTGGGCAAGGTTAGAACACACCTGGCTTTGAGAGACCTGGTAGAGTTTGGACTTTATTCTAAGTATAATCAGGAACCACCAAGGACTTTAAGCAGGGGAGTGATATGATCAAATTTGTTTGCAGGATAGGTTTGAATAGGACCAGAAGGTAATGTGGAGACCGATTAAGAGGCCATCACATTGTCTACACAAGAGATGATTGTGGCTTGGGTTAAGATGGTAGAAATAAGGCCACACCAAGGTCTTATTCTGCAGCTGGGATGCAATGGTATTTGAGGTGCTGGAATTCTCAAGTTCAGAGGTATGGAGGCTGTCTTTCAGAGTTCCTGGGGAATTCAAACTCCTAAAGGAATGGGCACACCGGTTCAGAGGCTAAGGGTATAGAAGTATTTATAGCAATGTTGCTTCTGGGGAAAATGCTGGACATCAAGATAATATCTACCCATAGGAAGTTGTTGAATAGATGAAGATACATCCACACCACAGACTCTTATGTAGCCATTAGAGTGTCCCCGGCTGACTTGGAGGGATTTCCATAAAGGGTTGTTGAGTAAGAAAAGCAAGATGAAGAATGTGTTTAAACTTTCATTTATGAGACAAATCTTTTCTACATCTGTGTTTGGATTTGATTATGTGAGCATGGGAACAAATGGAAGGTTGCATATTAAGTTGTTAATGACACCTGTTGGGATAGGAACTGGAGGAAAGAATCAAATTAAAAAAAAAAAAGAAAATGTACCGAAAAGACGAGTCTGCTCACTTATTCATTTTTATTATTTATATATATATATACATATATATACACATATATAGATATATATGTTGTGTAAGAATTTTTAAAAATGCAACTTTTAGGAGGCTGGCATTGGGTCTATGTTGGCTGGCATCAAGCGTAACGCCTGTGTACAGCAGGAAGTTGTTGGGCAGAGGACATCTCTCCTCCTCCCTGAGTCATGGTGAGCCCCCCCGTGGTGTTTCTGCTACCTCCTGTTTCTTTACCCATCAAAACTCAGCTTCTTTGCCCATGAAGATTATGTAAGAGTGTTGCTTGGCTTGTTTGGGAATCGCATTTTTTTTTACCACATTCTCTTATGGTTTTGTAACTTTACAGGAGACAAATATACTTTACGCTACCCTGTGGCATAAAACCAAACCTCTTCTAGCACAGGGACCCCTTTTTGGTCCCCTTGAATAATCACAGTAAATGCCGACTAGCCCCGTGCTTACATATAGAGTTCAGGATGTTTGTTGAGTGAACAAATGATGTGCTCTGATAACCTCAAAAATGATTTCCCCTAAAAACTGGCACCCTTTAGGGCAGGAGAGAGAAAAAGCCCTAGAATTTGGGTTTTAACTGCCTCATCTAGCAAGCTCTGCTCGATTATTTTTTTCCCCTTTAAATTCATGCTATATTGAGTCAAAAAAGGCAATTACAGGGTGGCATAAAGTATATTTGTATATTAGAATGGGGAAAAATACATACCATATTTAATAGCCGTTGTCACTAAGTGGTAGGATTTGGGAGTCATTTTAATAGAATGCTTCCCTTGGTTTTTTTTGTTTTTGTTTTTTTTTACTGATTTGTACTTGTAAGTTTTTCCATAATTCTCATGTATGATGATGATAATAATAAAAGCTTTTTAGTTGTGTTTAAAATAGTGCCCTAACTCACAGTGGACCCACAATAAGTATTTTTGAATAAAGATTGATTTTTTTTTTAAATTAAGAAAGCAGTACACATTTATTTTAGAAACTAAGCCAGAAATAAGCACAAGTAAGGGAAAAAAGGCTTACAATTTTGCCATTCAGAGATCATTCTTAGTACCATTGTCTATGATTTTCCAGTTTGATTTATTAGACATTCATATGTAACACACAGCTTTTCTAAATGGAAGTTTTGCAACCCCTTTCTCTCTTTTCTTATCCTCTTTCCCATCTTTCTTTCTCCCTGACTCTCCCATTACCACGATAAGAGACAAGTGGCTGCCAAGTGGTTTAGAAATGTGTGTCAGCAGCAAAGGGGCCCCTCTTCCCAGAAGGAAACAGCTCTTGGCCTGCAATATCACTTGGCATATTCACTTACTTTCCAGAGCTTTCCAGGCACCTGCACGAAGGGTGTGGCCTTCAGGAGACCACGACGGCATCCCTCTGCGTTGGACCCAGCCTAAAACTCTGCAATTTTCTCTTGTAGGCATTTTCAGCTTTTTACTTTGTGATGAATTTTTTAAACGTGACATCAGAGAAAGTCTCTTCTCTGGAAAAAGTGATTGAGATGGTGGAAAATTTCTGCTCTAGGCCTTGGCAGGAGGTAAGTGATTAGAAACAGCAGCTATCACAATTGCCCTGAGTTGTTAATAGCATGGAAGGTGAATCTGCTCTTCCATTCCTGCTGGGATGACCAAGACCTAGCAAATGTGTTGGAGAAGCCCAGAGCGGGGACGCAGAAAGCAAAGCATTCCTTGATAATTTGACACACCGTGGCATAAATACGATCTTCTTCTTCTCACCCTTGTGAAATCTGGCAACAGGCAGCCGGTGGCATGGTCAGCAGCTCAACTATGCCTCAATCTCTGCTTCTTTAGTTCTGCCTGTGTCCTCATGGACATAAGATGGCCGCTGTGGCTTCAGGCATCACAGCCATGTTCCACGTCAGAAGAGGAGAACCAAATACATTTGTTCCTTTTTACTGGTGAGCGAAAGCTACCCAGAAGCCCCTTGGCAGTCTTCCTCTTATGTATCATTGGTTGGGATTTACTGGGAAAGCAAGGGACAGAACTTTATGGCTCTCGTAGAGGCTGGGAGCCATCAAGAGCCACTGCCTGGAACTGGACACTGTGTGGGCCCTCTCCCCTCCCTCAACCCCCAAATCAGAATTCTATTAGTAAGGAAGACAGGCAGTTCGCAAGCACCATTATGGTAAGACCCCCTCTCCTTTGCTCAGGTCCAAGATATCTTGTATTTGTGAATTTTTCTTGTCCAAGGCACTGAGTCATTCAAGATCCAGTGATACCTGATGAAAGTTTCTAGGGAGGAGAGAGGTATGAGTCCACCCTGATTATTAAAGACAGATCATCTGGGGGTGGCTCCAGAAAGCAGCTGTTTTAAGTTGACACAGTTGCAATGGGAATGACGCTTTCATTCCTAGGAAATTCCATCAATTAGAAGTAGATGCTTTTCCTTGTCTGCCCTCACAAGGGAGGGGGGTAGGAGAAAGACTGTGTAAGGGCCTGGGTCTGGCACTATCTCCAGGTGTTTTGTCGAAGTTAGATCACAGAAGACCGAGAGCTGCTCAAATATGCCCCAGCATGTTACAGCTGGCAAAACACTTAGGGGAGGCTTTCTACAGCTGGCGTTGATCGGTGGAGGAACTAGAGACGTCCTGGCCTGTTGCCGCTGGACTGAGGGCACGAGAGGGGCAAAGGCTGTATATTCACAGCAGCTGGGATAGGGAGGGGCAGGGGGTTGTAGGGAGGAGGAGGAGTAAACACAGGAAGGACTCAAGGACACAGCGACTCTGCATGACTCGGATGCAAAAAAGAGGTGAAACGGAGATGGAAGACAGAAGGTGAGATGTCGGCCCTGGGAGCAGTCCTCAGCAAAGTGCTTCCTAAACTGTGTTCCAGAGCTGTGCTGTGCTGTGCACATGAATCACCTGGGACTCATAGGAAAACACAGATTCTGAGGCAGTAGTTCCGGGGTGAGACCTAACAAGCATTCAAGTGATGCTGCTGCTGCCAGTCCGGGGACTACATGGAATAGCACAGCTTTTCATGACACTATTTTCTTAAGATGCTTATAGAGGCTCTGAGCGAAAGACTCTGGTCCAAAGCACGTAGAAAGCTCTGATTAAACAAAGATTAATGGATTTTTTTTCCATGCAGTATTTTTCATGGCTTTAATATGCTAATATTATTGTGAAACTCCAAGTTTCCGGAATGAAAGGGGATGCTGAAATTAGTGTTTCTGAACCCACTAGACCCCCGGAACCCCCAGGATTCCAGGAAGACCTGTTAATATTTCACAGAACCCTGTGCAGGAAAAGTTTCCTTAAAAGATTCTTAACTCTCGACCCCTGTCTCCGCTGAAGGAGTGCAGGACCGCCCCAAAGCCCCCCCTGGGAGAGGCCAGCCCTCAGGCCTTCGTGAGCTGGAGCTGGGGGCTTTCTCTTCTCTTCTTCAGGTCTGGTAGTGAGGAGGAGGGTCCGGAGAGGTGCCTAGTGTACGAGTGTGATTGTCCTTCACTTCTCTTACAGATAAAGACATCTTTTGCTAAAGTAAAGGAGAGATATCTGAGTGAATACTGCTTTTCTGGTACCTACATCCTCGCCCTCCTTCTGGAAGGCTATCATTTCACAGCTGATTCTTGGGAGCACATTCAATTCCTTGGCAAGGTAATCTGGGTTCCTTTTGGGCTGGGGGGAGGCTGGGGATGGGTGGTGGTGACTGAAGCAGCTTTGGGAATCGACCTGCCTGAGTTCCACCACTCCACCCTCCACCCGAGCTGGCATTCTGGGTCAAGCCCTCCTGGGCGTGTCGACCAGCTGTGGTCATCCTCTCTAAGGAGAGCGCCTCGCTTCCCAGATAACAATGACCAATTCCTTTCAAGACACAAAACGAGGCATTAAAGGAACAACATTTTGGTAGCCACAATGATTCTGTGTGCTGACTACACAGCCCTTCAAAGGGCCCCTTCCCAAGCTGGAATAAGGATCATGGTCTCGTCGTCTTTGCTGGTTGTTACTTCAAGCTTGGCCAATCTGAAAGCTCTGTGTGAAGAAGGGGACTGAGTGGCCGTGAGTGATGAGGCCATTGCTTAAAAGCCAGGCTTACCATGAGTCCTGGTGACACAACCTCACTGCTGTGCCTTGCCATAGCGCCACTCACAGGTGTCCAGGAATAGAGGAACGTTGACATTGGCTAGGTCGCTCATGCTTGATGAAAACTATCAAGAGCAGTGTTTCTCTACCTTTTTAAAGCCATGCCTGCTAATGGCAAAAACACTTTACCCCCTGCATTAAATACAGTGTTTTGAAGCAAAACAAAGCATTGAGGCAGAGAGCTGTGGCAGCCCCAAGGATACCCGTTTCGTTACACGCTTGTCAGTATTGACCTTGCTAATTCAAATGTCTGTCTTTTCCTTGTTATAATATCCCAGACTTCCTTCCATTCCATCACTGGTTATTTTGTTTGCAGGATATATCTATGTCAAATTTAGGACTGACACGCAGTGACTTATATTCTTGGAATTCCTCTAATGCATGATCCCATATTTCCAGGGGATAACTCTTCTAATTCTGGATTCTGCTTTGAAACATGCAGTCAGATAAGGTTCCATCCCTCACAGAGGGAAGCAGATTAAAAAAATTTTTTTTTTTACAGATCATTAACTTCCTATATTGGTAAGGGTACTTCCAATGATGAGAAGGGAATGATTTTGATGAGAAGGGAATAATTTTGATGAGAAGGGAATGATTTCCACATGATTTTGGAAATTGGCATTTCCTTTTGGGAAGCTTTTGACAATATGTGCTAAGAGCCTTACAGATGTGCACGTTATGTTGCCCAATCACTTCATTTCTAGGATTTATAATATTTGGATAAAGTGAGTAATGGTGAATGTACAAGGCAGTTCATGCCACTGATGCTGATGGTAATGTAGAAATAGCTTAAGTGACACGGAATGGTGTTCACAAGGTACTGTTAAGTGAGTTTTTCTACATGCAATTTAATTCCATTTTTGGTAAGAAAAAACATGCACACAGAGGACTGGAAGGACATGCCACCAAGTGATGGCAGCATACTTTTCCGAGTGACAAAGTATGAATGGTTTTCATTTTCTTCTTTTTTTTTTTTTTTGAGTTGGAGTCTCACTCTGTCGCCCAGACTAGAGTGCAGTGGCCGCTCCCGGCCACCACAGCCTCGACCTGCTAGGCTCTGGCGATCCTTCCACCTCAGCCTTCCGAGTAGCTGGAACTACAGGCGTGTGCTACCACACCCGGCTAATTTTTTGATTTATTGTAGAGATGAGATCTCTCCAAGTTGTCCAGGCGGGTCTCGAACCCGCAGGCTCAGGCAATCCACTCACCTCAGCCTCCCAAGGCAAGGGATTACAGGCTGAGCCACTGAGCCCGGCTTCATTTTCTTCTTTAGAATTATCCGCACTTCCTAATTTTTCTACTATGACCATGCACAGCTCATGCAAAAACATTTCAAAAATTATTTATTATTCATCAACCCCTGTGTTCCAATAAGTCTTGGAGCGACTGGGAGCTATTCCTAGGAAGACAGGAGGGTCACAGCATGTTTCACCATTTAATAAGAACCCTTTCTCACACGTGGGCGCAGTCTTCCAACTTCCATAAAGTAAGACTAACTTGCTGGGATTATTCCCTGGTTTTTCCCTAGCTGAAACATCAAGAAGTCCTGGTTTTGTAGGGGTGAGTTTCCCGGGCCTGATAATGATGTAAAAACCCAGCGACAATCATTATTCCCTTATCCTTTTGCCTGCTCCTGTCACCCTCCCATCCCTCCTCTAGACCTTAATTCACATAAACAAGAAAACAGGAATGCCAAGCTCCAAGGGGCTATCTGAAGTAAGTTCTTCTAGGTGGGAGAATCAGGTGGTCGTTCACCCAGTTCCTCTCTGAGCTTTGAGAATGTAGCAGTAAGGCTCCAAACCAAACACTCTCTCTCAGTTCTTTCCTCCCACGCTCTTTTCCCCACAACTGTATCCCAGTTTACAATATAAAAGCAAGTCAAGCCAGGCGTGGTGGCTCATGTCTGTAATCCCAGCCCTATGGGAGGCGGAGGCGAGAGGATTACCTGAGCTCAGGGGTTCGAGACCAGCCTGGGCGACATGGCGAGACCTTGTCCCTCATCTCTAAAAAAAAAAATAAAGCCAACCAGTCAGAGAACGGAACGTGGTGCTCTCCACCCGCCGGGTTCTCGGTGTCATGGGTGGGACTGGGCAGAAGCTGCAAGTTCTCTGCCAGCCACAAACCCCAGATTTCTCCCACTGTTTGCAGATCCAGGAGAGCGACGCCGGCTGGACCTTGGGCTACATGCTGAACCTGACCAACATGATCCCGGCTGAGCAGCCACTGTCCGCGCCTCTCTCCCACGCCACCTATGTCTTCCTCATGGTTCTCTTCTCCCTGGTCCTTGTCGCCGCGGTCGTCATAGGCCTGCTACTCTTTCACAAGCCGTCGTATTTCTGGAAAGAAATGGTATAGCAAGAATAGCTGAAATCTGCTGGCTGGAGTGAGAAAAAACTTGCCCGGGGAGCAGCTTTCTCCACGGCGGTGTGCAAGGGTATCGTCCCCTGCTCCCCGGGGCCAGTCTTGACAGTATGAAGCTTCCTTGGTTCTTGCTGAAGCCTTTCTTTGGGAAGTGTTCACCATCCTCTGCCTCAAGGACTTCTGGACAGATGCTGTCTCATTTTTGGGTCTTCCCAAGCTAGCCCCTTCACCTGTGTACCCTGTGCTTGTGTAGGTCTTTAAGACCTGCCGCCTTCCATGATCTTCGCTTTATAAAAGAACAATATTGACTTTGTTTAGAAGAACTGAGAGTCCTGAGTCCTGTGCTGGGAAGTTGAGCTGGCTAGAAGAAGAATCTCAGGAACTGGTTCCGTTGTACTCTTTAGGAATACCTTTCTCTCTCCTGCTTCCCATCCGTTGAGAAAGCCATTTGATGCCTTTGGAGAGGGCAGAAACACATCCCATTCCCAGCCTGCCCTTTGGGTAGGAGAATTTTCTAGGACAGGCAAATATGTGCTAAGGCCAAAGAGTTCTGCAAAGGAACCTATGTGCTCATGCAGTTCATACAATTCTTAATCCCACTCGTGAATATGAATGAGTCACATATTCCTGAGTGATGTCAAAATGCTAGACCGGGGATTTGATTTGATTTTTTTTTTTTTTTAGAGACAGGGTCTTGGCCTGTAGCCCAGACTAGAGTGCAGTTATGTGATCATAGCTCACTGCAGCCTCAGACTCCTGGGCTCAAGTGATCCTCCTGCCTCAGCCTCCCGAGTAGCTGGGACTACGAGCACATACCACCCATACCTGGTTAGTTTTTTTGTTTTTGTAAAGATGATGTCTTGCTATCTTGACCAGACTGGTCTCAAACTCCTGGCCTCAAGCAGTCCTCCTATCTCAGCCTCCCATTATGTTGGGACTACAGGGGTGAACCACTGCGCCTGGCCCTAGACCAGAGATTTTTAAAAAGCAGATATACATAGAGGTATTCAAATATCAGGGCATACCACGGGACAGGTGTGTACATGTCAGGAAGAAGAATACAGTTACAACTCAGGGTCAGAAACAATGTATCCTTCAATGCCTCTTATGGGGTTTTGTTTTTATTATGGTAAATATACATAAAGAAAATTCACCATGTTAGCATTTAGTTCTTATTAAATACATACAAATCAGTGACATTTAGTACAATCGCAGTGTTGGACAACCGTCACCACTATTTGGTTCCGGAACATTTACGTCGTCAAGAAACTGTCTGGAAACTAGACCATCCTGGGTAGGCACAAACCACAAACCCTTCTGCTGACAGCTATGCTAAGCAACTGCACCACAAAGACGGCTCCCTGTGTTTTAACGCCACACCATATCTTACTGTCCCAGGGTTTAATTTAGTGAGAGGATATCCTTAATGTGGAATAGTATGCTTTTGCCCTGTCTTGGTATTTACACATCAAAAGGTTCCAGGAAGCAAGGTCAAAAAGTGTTGTTGCCACCCCGGTTACAGTATGGGCTTTGTTTACTTACTCCATGGAATATTTTGTGGGGAAAGCAGCAGCCATGGACTTCACCTTGGAAACACGAAGAAGCCCTCTACCCCTTTCCTTTAAGGATTGCTGTGAGTTACCTGTTGAACAGGGCTGAGTGGTGATGGATTATTCCGACCTTGTCCCAGGCTCTCCATCTCTGGATCTGGGGACTGACTACTGAGCTCTCCCGCAAACTAGAAGCCAAACATCCCTATATCTCCTGAACCATCAAGTCACTTTTGACAACAGCCAGATAAACGTAAACTTAAGAAAGCTAAGGACAGAAATGTTTTCTTTTCTGCTACTTAGTTGAATTCACTGGACCCAGATTAGGAATCAGAAGCCAAATGGAACATGTTCCAACTCTCCTTCTAGGGGTAGCTGCCTAGATTGTTACCATAGCTACCAAATGAGCATCTGTGATGTGCCATGCTCTGTGCTCAAGTGCATTACACTCCTTTTCCCATTTAATCCTCACAACAATCTGAAAAATGTGGCTATTACCACTTCCACTTCCTAGAAACAGAAACCGAGGATCACAGAGGGTGTCCCCTGCCCAAATTGCTGAGCCAAAGCCTGGCCTGCACTTGACGATTATTCTTTTTTCCTGAATTACTAGGATGTCTCTTCGATAACTTCAAGGCACGCACTTAAAATTCGGCATAAATACAGGGTTCATGGGGCATGGTAGAAAGGGAAGCTGGCAGATGGTCTGTTCCTGATGGGCTTGTAATTTAATATCACTTTAATCCACAAAGAATGTCATGGCAACACTGATACTCTGCCCGTGTGCTTGGGATGGTAACACGTGGCATACGATGCTCATCAGTGGTTCCCATACCCTGGCTGCTTCTCTTTTTTTTTTTTTTTTGAGTTGAAGTCTCATTCCGTCGCCCAGGCTGGAGTGCGGTGGCATGCTCACAGCCACCCCAGTGTCGACCAGCAATCCTTCTTCCTCACCCTTCCAAATAGCTGGAACTGCAGGCACATGCTACCACACCTGGCTAATTTTTTGATTTACAGTAGAGACGAGGTCTCGCCAAGTTGCCCGGACTGGTCTTGAACCTGCGGGCTCAGGCAATTCACTTGCCTCAGCCTCTCAAAGTGCTGGGATTACAGGCTGAGCCACTGAGCCTGGCCACCCCTGGCTTCTTAATCTTACTCCTTGCCTGCTATACAGTTGATCAGCATCAAATAAGTAGTAGTGGATGATAATGATGAAAATAAAAGTCAAATAAGTTGGGCCATAGCAGCCCCCTTCTCCAATCTGCATATACAGTGATTTGTATATGTAGACAGAAAGCAGTGTATGTGTATTTTAATAATTGGGTTGAGCCGGGCTCGGTGGCTCAGCCTGTAATCCCGTGCCTTTGGGAGGCTGAGGTGAGTGGATTGCCTGAGCCCACGGGTTCGAGACCCGCCTGGGCAAGTGAGACCTCTTCTCTACAATAAATAAAAAAAAAATTAGCTGGGCGTGGTAGCGCGCGCCTGTAGTTCCAGCTACTTGGAAGGCTGAGGCGGAAGGATCGCCAGAGCCCAGCAGGTCGAGGCTGCGGTGGACGGGAGCAGCCACTGCACTCCAGTGTGGGCGACAGAGTGA
>CAUYQG010162970.1:0-14337 GCA_963574415.1 Tarsius wallacei
TGTACCACATTTTTTTAATCCAGTCCTCTTTTGATGGACAGCAAGGTTGCTTCCAGGTTCTTGCTATTGTGAACAATGCTGCAATAAACATATGAGTGCAGGTATCTTTTTTATAAAGTGATTTGAGTTCTTCAGGGTATATTTTTTAAGTATGCTTTATTGAGATATGACTCATATACCATACAATTCACCCATTTAAAGTAGACAACTGAATGGGTTTTAGTATAGTCACAGACTTGTATAGCCATAACTGTAGTCAGTTTTTAAACATTTTCATCACCCCAACAAGAAACCCCATACCCAGTAGTAATTTCTCATGTCTCTTGAACCTACCAACTCTAGGCAACTACAAATGCCTTTTTGGGACATTTCATATAAGTGGAACCATACAATATGTGGTCTATTGTGACTGGTTTCTTTGACTTAGCTAATGTTTCAAAGTTTTATACATACCATCTCATTATTTTTATTGTCAAATATTCCACTGTATGAATATACCACATTTTATTTAGCCATTCATCAGTTAATTGACATTCTAATTGTTTTCACTTTTTGGTCACTATATATAAATAATGCTGTTAAAATTGTTTACATGTTTGTATGTGGGCATGTGATATCATTTCCCTTGGATATGTTACTAATTAGCTAAAGTAAAAAAAAGGATTCCCACATTCATAATCTAAATTTTCTGATATTCCAAAGCTGACTTTTCAGAGTAAAGAGGTAAAGGATCTCCTAAATTAATATTTTCATAGATTTTCTGCACAGTGAATTTTCTGATGTTGAGTAAGTTGTGAATGACATCTAAAGTACTTACCACATTTATTACATTTATAAAGTTTCTCACTAGGATGGATTCTCAGATGTTGAGTATGTTGTGAGACATTATTAAAGGCCTTCCCACATTCATTACATTTAAAAGACTTCTCACCAGTATGAACTCTCTGATGGTAAGTTAGACGTAAGCAATAAATAAAAACCTTCTCACATTCCTTACATTCATATGACTTCCTACCAGTATGAAAAATTTGATGTAAGTTGTGAGGCACAAATAAAGATCTTCCCAGATTAATATAAATGCAGAATCACCTTTCATCACATTTCAATATGTGTTAGACATGAATGAATTCATACTGATACACAAACTAAAAATGAGAATGTGGGTGGGGCACGGTGGCTCAGCCTGTAATTCCAGCTCTTTTGGAGACTGAGGCAAGAGGATTACCCAAGCCCACGGGTTCAAGACCAGCCTGGGCAACTTGGTGAGAACTCGTCTCTACAATAAATCACAAAAACTAGCGTGGCATGGTGGTGTGCATCTGTAGTTCCAGCTACTTGGAAAGCTGAGGCAGAAGGATCCCCTAAGCCTAGCAGGTCTAGGCTGCAGTGGCCGTGAGTGTGCCGCTGCACTCCAGTCTGAGTGACAAGAGTGAGACTCCAACTCAAAAAAAAAAGAGAGAATGTGGGAAAGACTCTAGCTAAGGTACATTCTTTTGTTCATTATCATCTGAGCCCCATTTGCTGACTGTGTGTGCCTTTGGAAAAGTTACTTACCCTTGTTTGCTTTAGTGTCCTCATTTATTAAGCATTAATATCACATATCTCATAGTGTTTTGCAAAGTAAAGGAATGAATACATGTAAATCCTTAGGACAGTTTGTAATACACATTTAGGGATAATAAGTGGTAGCTACAATTGTCAACATTCTTATTTCTTAGTAGTATACTATTGTAAAATTCAAACGAAAGAAAGACTTCACAAATACTGTATATAACTTTTAAATCACTCTATCTCTTACTAAGCATCAGATAAATCATTTTGGAACAAAACAGTCTAATAGAATTAATGTGAACTCATACCTTCCCCTGAATTATAAAATTGCTAATTAGAAGGAAACTCTAAGGAAAAAATAAGTTTTTGGTTATTAAAAATAAATCTGATCCTAGACTACATAGCGAAACTCCCATCTATTTAAAAAAAATTTTTTTTAATTATCCAGGCATGGAATCATGTATCTGTAGTCTCAGCTATTCTGAGGCAAAGAATAGCTTTAGCCCAATCGTTCAAGGGTGCAGTGAGCTATGATCATACCACTGTACTCCACCCAGGTTGACAGAATAAGAGCCTGCCTCTAATGAAAAATAAATCTGCTCATGAACATTTGTGTACAGGTTGGTATGGATATACTTTTTTATTTCTCTGGGATAAATGTCTAAGGTTGCAATTTCTGGGTCTTTCAGTAAATGTATGTTTTCCCCCATAAGAAATGGACACATTTTCTTTCAATGAACCTGTGTCATTTTACATTTTCACTGCCAATCTATTTTTGGAGGGCCAGTATGGACAAGTCTGAGAATTTAAAATTCCAGGGGAACCCAATCATAAGGAGACATTTTGGTGAGTTTTTCTTTCAGGGTCTCTACTGGGCTCACAGTGAATACCAGAGAAGAATTCTCTTGTATTTCTAGCAGGGAGAGGGGAACAGTATTTTGAAATATGCAAGTCTATTCTGTTCTTAATAAGGTCTATCCTCTAGAGAAACTATTTTATAAGTGCCCAACCTACTGGATTTTTAAAATCAGAGCTTATCCTACCTGAGGGAAGAGCAATATATAATTTAGTCCCCTTCTAACCTTCCTGTTCCACCTAAGGGGAAAAACTGAGATGCACTGGTGAAGTTCACACTCCAAAGGGCATAGGCTCACCAGAAGACAGAACTGATCAGAGAATTGTAGAACACTTTCACTCTCTCAACATCTTACCAGCACACAACTAAAGGTCTATTTATCTCAGTTACTTTTACTTGTTACATCATGTCTGACTATCAAGAAAAATTTATAAGGAAAAAATCCAAAAAACCAAAAGTTGAAAACAGTTGGAAGAGACAGAGCAACAGCATAACCAGATCAGATATGGAAGATATGTTGTAATGATCAAACTGGGAGTTTAAAATAGCTGATTAATATGCTGAGAGTTGTAATGGATAGAGAGCATGTCAGCTTCACTAGTCATCAAAGAAATGCAAATTAAAACCACATTGAGATACCTAATTCCAGTCAGGATGGCCATCATCAATAACTCAAAAAAAAAAAAAAATGCTGGAGAAGGTGCGGGAAAAGGGAACACTTACATTGTTGGCGGGAGTGTAAACTAGTACAACCTCTGTGGAAAACAGTTTGGCGATTCCTTAAAGATCTAAAAATTGACCTCCCATACGACCCTGCAGTCCCCCTACTAGGAATATACCTGGAGAAACTCAAATCACTCTGTGAGAAAGACACCTGCACATGCATGTTTATTGCTGCATTATTCACAATAGCAAAAACATGGAACCAACCGTGCTGCCCATCAAAAGAGGACTGGATAAAAAAATATGTATCACATACACAATGAAATATTATGCAGCCATTAAGAAGGACAAAATGATGAATTTTGCAGCAACTTGAATGGACTTAGAGCCTATAATACTGAGTGATCTATCACAGATCAAAGAACCGAGTATCATATGTTCTCTCTCACAAGCGGACCTTGAACAACTATCGTAATATTATAAGAAAAAGATTGGCAGTAGTGGGAAACTGCCAGGGGAGGGGAGGGCACACCTCATCAACAAGGGTACCTGCATAATGAATATTTGTCTACCTAACCCTGAATTATACCCCACATATTTAAAATAAAAATTTTTTTAAAATATTGATGTGGAAAGATGTCCATTTAAAATATTGATTGAGAAAAGCAGGCTATAAAACATGATGTGTTTACTTTTGTAAAGTGGAGGGAGTATGTATATATGTAAGGTAGCACCATGTATATGCAAATAAAAGATCTAGAAATATAGACACCAAAATGCCAACAATTGTGAAACCATGAGTAATTTTTACTTTATATTTTATTTTATGAATTTTGTATAATGGGCAGTATTTTTCTTTTTTGAGAAATTTCAAAAATGGAGAAAAGTATAAAGAATACTATAACAGCAGCCATATGTCCACGTCTCAGAAATGACAATTACTAGCATTTTGTTACATTTGTTTCAACCTTTTTAAATTTTAGAAGTAAAACATTGAAGTTAAAAAAAAAAGTAGAGTGCCGGGCTCGGTGTCTCAGCCTGTAATCCCGCACCTTGGGAGGCTGAGGTGAGTGGATTGCCTGAGCTCGCGGGTTCGAGACCCGCCTGGGCATCTTGGCGAGACCTCATCTCTAAAATAAAAATAAAAAATAAAAACTAGCCGGGTGTGATAGCACGCGCCTGTAGTTCCAGCTACTCGGAAGGTTGAGGCGGAAGGATCGCCGGAGCCCAGCAGGTCGAGGCTGCGGTGGCCAGGAGCGGCCACTGCACTCCAGTCTGGGCGACAGAGTGAGACTCCAACTCCAAAAACAAAACAAAACAACAACAACAACAAACAATGCATATATTTTGCCGGACTCGGTGGCTCAGCCTGTAATCCCGCGCCTTTGGGAGGCTGAGGTGAGTGGATTGCCTGAGCCCGCGGGTTCAAGATCCGCCTGGGCAAGCGAGACCTCATCTCTACAATAAATCAAAAAATCAGCCGGGCGTGGTAGCGCGCGCCTGTAGTTCCAGCTACTTGGAAGGCTGAGGCGAAAGGATCGCCGGAGCCCAGCAGGTCGAGGCTGCGGTGGCCGGGAGCGGCCACTGCACTCCAGTCTGGGCGACAGAGTGAGACTCCGACTCAGAAAAAAAAAAAGAATTCTAAGCCTTGATCATTCTATGTCATCTTTCTAGATTTTGATACTTGCAGATAAGGGAAGTTTCAGTCACCTGTTGAGCCTGGAGTAATATTTCCCCACCCATATTTTTGTATTATGGAGCAATTCATCTTCGGCATCGTAGATGCTTCCATGTAACAAACGTGATGAAGGTCTGGAGATGTGCTTGGGCGCCACCAAGCGACCATCTTGGAAAGTCCAACACTCAGAGCTCTGCACCAGACAAGAGTTTTGGTAAATCAGAGATCACTGTGTTTGAGTTGATCATTCTGGATAGATGAAATCCTACTAACTTTCATTATAATAGAAATAATGAAAAATCAGAAAGGGGTGTTTTTACACAGTACATGGCTAGGACATTTTCATTAGCTTCAAAAATATGATTTTCAGTATGTGCTCCAATTTTAAAATATTTCTTTCAGATATTGATTTGTCTCTAATATGTTATTAGTTCATTTTCCATCTTACAAGTGCCCAAGGAAGTTAAACAATCCATATGCTTTCATAATATGCCAAAATCTTTAACAACTCAAAAGCCCATCAGTAAGAGGTTGAGAATTCTTAAATCTTTAATAGGTGGTGTGCATTTGTGAAAAGGCAGAGAGTTTGGAAGTTACAGCTTATATAACACAGAACGTACTTGGATTATTTTAAAGACAAGAATCATGAAAAATGTAATATGTCAGCATTGGCCAAGGGAATATCAGTCAAGATAGGTAATGGCTAGACTTAGGTAGGGTGGAGTTGGGCTTGACAATGACATGGGAAGCAATGCACACATGTCGTAGGTGAAAGGCAAATTACTTTCACATACTGTTTTCAAGCAATAAGGTTTGAATGATATGCGGGCAGTGAGTGAGAAAAGGAGCTAGAAGAATGTTGGCTGAGGTATCAACAAGCTTAGTTGCTGCTGCTTGGCAATAAACGAGGTGGATAAACCTATCCATGGTAGGTTTGTGATGAGCTTTTAGCTTTTGCTCCAGCACTTTTTTTTGGTTGTTGTTTTTTTTGAGTGGGAGTCTCACTCTGTCGCCCAGACTGGAGTGCAGTGGCCGCTCCCGGCCACCACTGCCTCGACCTGCTGGGCTCCGGCGATCCTTCTGCCTCAGCCTTCCAAGTAGCTGGAACTACAGGCGCATGCTACCACGCCCAGTTGATTTTTTGATTTATTGTAGAGATGAGGTTTTGCCAAGTTGCCCAAGTGGGTCTCGAACCCGCGGACTCAGGCAATTCACTCACCTCAGCCTCCCAAAGGCACGGGATTACAGGCTGAGCCCAGAGCCCGGCTTTGCTCCAGCACTTTTAAAGCACAATATGCCTTTTCTGTACAATGCTAAGGGTATAGTACTGTCAGTTTGCTCAAAGTTAGGAGTTGCTCTGATGTCTGCTTTTCAGGAAAGGAAAAGACCTATCTAACCCCTGGATCTCAAGGCAAGGGCTCTGGAGCATGGGTTTTAGGTAGCTGTTGTAAGTGATTGATCTAAAAGAAATATGGAATGAACAAATATGTCTACTTATCTCTAGCATACCTCTCTGCAAAGGTGAAGAGGCAAACACTGGTGCTATCCAGGAGCCATCTGAGGAGTGTCAAGACTGCAAAAGACATCTTAATAGTTTTGCTATTTTGAACTTAGAACTTGAATATGAGAAATGCAAAATAGAGAATTATTGGATGAGATGTGGACATACATAAAGATAAAAGCATAAGCAATAGGTGTCTAAAGATAAGAAAATTACCACAATCTTTGTCAGATGGGCAATATTAAAAATAAAAGCAGAAACAAGCAACAATACTTATTAGAACTCATAACTTTTCAGAAGTGAAAAATTTTTGTTGAAAAATGATGCATGGCAAAAGCAAAAAAAGATAAGGATCAAGCCTTTTCTGCACTGTCTTTACCATTCATAAATTCTGTTGACTCACTCATATGTCTTTATTGAGTATTGTTAGACACATACAAAGTTAAATGGTAAATTCATAGGTTTCCACCTAGCTTTAAAAAACATTCTTTAGCAGTATGCTATATACAATAAAACCACTTTTAATTTACAGCAACTTCCTTGGAAACTCAACAACACATATCCATCACCTTACCTACTTTGTTTGCAACTACTCTTTTAGCACTCATTTTGTTACAATTTTTAACCAAAGAAACTAACTCCTTTTCCCTCTCAGGTACAGAGAAAACTAGGAGGTAAGTAGCTGAGCACTGTCTGACACACACAAGTGACTTAGCAAACCAGAACTCTACAATGACACCTGCTTGTGTACCATAAGCACACATTGCACATTCATGCTGCATGTCTTTAAGGGGGAAAATAGAAACATATATGTGAATATGACCCAAAGGCATTTATACATCACTTAAGTATGGCACCTGTAAAATATATAGTCTTCCATCTAGGTTGGAGGACTAACTAAGTGATGCTCAGTGACTAGCTGATGGTCACTTTCTAAAGAATAAAAACAGAAAGCAAGAGCATAAGTATTAAAACTATGCTTATTTGGTTTTATTCATGCTAACTTTTGGGATTTTGGTCTGTTATAAAATTGTCTGAGTATACAAGTTTATTTATCAATAATTTAATAATTATGTACATATTATATACACATGTTTATTGATTAATATGCATATAATTAATTATATATGATATATTACAAAATCATAATATGTAATTATATTTTATATAACCATGTATAATATAAATGTATGTTATTGTAAATTACATAATATGTAATGTATTAATATAACTATTAACTAATGTATAAATAAAACTAATATTAATAACATAATAATTAATCAATAGTTTATTAATTAAATCAATTAGTCCAAGATCCTAAAGTTTATTTATAATCTTATTACTGTAATTTAAGTTGATACTATAGAGCACTACAATAACTGTTGATATCAAAAGATTTTCAGAGAGGTAATATTATGGAATTTGTGTAGACTATGAGAATAAAATTACTAATTCTAAATAGCTTTTATCATTACGTAAAGTACAATAACTCAAATGAAAAATTCGCTAGAAGGGTTCAGCAGAAGGAAGAATCAGCAAACTGATAAAGATTATGCAATTGGAAGAACAGAGAGAAAAAAGAAAGATCAATAATGAACAGATCCTCAGAAAAATATGGGAAACTATTGAGCACACCAACATACCTATCATGGGAGAAGAAAGAGAGAGAAAGAAACAGAAAAAAATATTCAAAACCTAACAGCTGAAAACTTTCTAAAGTTGATGAGGAACATTAATTTAATGATTCGTGTTTTGGATTTAATGAATCCAAGAAATTAAATGAACTCAAAGTAAGATGAAAACATAGATTCATATACCAGATAGATCATAGTAAAAATGTTGAAAGACAAAGGTAAAATCTAGCAAGTAACCAGACAAACAGAACTCACTATAGACAAGAGCACTCCAATAAGATTTACAGCTGATTTCTCACTGGAAACAATGGAGGCCAAAAGGCAGTGAGATGATATAAAGAAAAAAATGATGACCACCAATAAATTTATATTACACAAAAGTGTCTTTGAAAAGTGAAGCTACATTAGTATGTTCCCAGATAAACAAAAAATAAGAACATTTGTTTCTAGCAGACCTGCCTCACAAGATATCATACAGGGATTTCTTCAGGCTCATGACAAGTGACCCAAAACCATAACTCAAATTTACACAAAAGCTAAGAGCACAAGTAGAGATAATTACATAATCACAAAAAATGATAATATGCTACAAGGGTACCTGCATAATGAATGTTTGTATACCTAATCCTGATTGTACCCCATATATTTAAAATAAAACTTTTTTTAAAATGATAAAATGTATGTGGAATTGGAACCCTCATACATTGCTGGTGGGAATATAAAGCGGTGTGGCCACTTTGATAAACAGTCTGGCAGTTCTTCCAAATATTAAACATAGAGTAATATAAATGCATATCTCTTCTTTATTTTCTTAGCTGATTTTAAAAATTTATATAAAACAATATGCAGAGAATTGTATCATTGAGGCTATAACATACAGGATTGCAATATATTTGACAATAAGAGTACAAAGGAGGCGGGTAGAAACAAAGCTGATCAGAGTAAGGAAATCATATCAGATAGGAACTTGAATCTACAAGAACAAATGAAGAGAAACAGAAATGCTAAATGAGAAGGTTAGTATACAAACTCTATAAATATGTATGCACTCGCTCTCCTTTATTCTTTCAGCTTCCTTAAAACATAAATGCATATAAAGTAATAATTATAACAATGCATTATTGGGTTTGTTACATGTATAGATGTAATGTTGTCTTAGTCCATTTTGTGTTGTTATAAGGGTCATAAATACCCTGAGTGGGGTAATTTATAAAGAGAGGTTTATTTGGCTCACAGTTCTACAGGCTGTTCAAGAAGCAGGGCGCCTGCATCTGTTTCTGGTGAATGACGCAGTGAGCTTCCACTCATGATGGAAAGTGAAGGGAGCGGTCATGTCACATGGCAAGAGAGGAGGTAAGAGAGAGAGAAGGGAGGTGCCAGACTCTTTCACAATCCGATTCCATGGGAACGAATAGAACTCACCCGTTACTGTGAGGACAGCACCAAGCCATTTGTGAGGGATCCACTCCTGTGATCCAAACACCCCACTAGGCCCCCAATTTTTTTTTTTTTAGTTGGAGTCTCACTCTTGCCCAGACTGGAGTGCAGTGGCCGCTCCCGGCCACCGCAGCCTCGACCTGCTGGGCTCCGGCCATCCTTCCACCTCAGCCTTCCAAGTAGCTGAACTACAGGCGCGCGCTACCACGCCCGGCTCATTTTTTGATTTATTGTAGAGATGAGGTCTCGCCAAGTTGCCCAGGCGGGTCTCGAACCCGCGGGCTCAGGCAATCCACTCACCTCAGCCTCCCAAAGTACGGGATTACAGGCTGAGCCACCGAGCCAGCTTAGGCCCCAAATTGATCCACAGATTCAACACACTCTCTATCGAAGTCCTAGCTGCCTTTTTTTTTTTTTTTTTTGGCAGAAATTGAAAAGCTGATCCTAAAATTCATACAGAAATTCAAGGAACCCAAAATAACCAAAACAATCTTTAAAAAGAAAAACAAAATTAGAAGTCTTAAACTGAGCACAGTGGCTCAGGCCTATAATCCCAGCATTTTGTGGGACTGAGGCAGGAGGATTGCTTGAGTCAAGGGTCCAAGACCAGCCTGGGCACCATAGTGAGACCCTGTCTCTACAAAAAAATCAAAAAATTAGCTGAGCATGGTAGCCAGTAGTTCCAGCTACCCAGGAGGCTGAGGTAGAAGGATTACTTGAGCCCAGGAGGTTGAAGCTGTGGTGAGCCATGAATGCACCACCGCACTCCAGCCTGGACAACAGAGTGAGACTAAGAAAAAAAGTCTCAGATTTCAAAATTTCAAAATACACAGCAGCAATAATCAAGACAGCATGATCCTGGCATAAAGCTAGATATATAAATCAGTGGAATAGAATTGAGAGTCCAGAAATAGACCCTTCTATTATAGCAACTGATTTTCAAGTCTGATGGAAGTTTTCAAGGAAAACTTCCATCAGACTTGATCTCTTCCAGGAAGCCCTCCCTGACTTGTCTATTAAAGCAAGTCACCTCTTTATTTTTGCTCCCAAAGTGCTTGTACTTTCTCCTGTCACTCAGCACTCTTGTAATGATTTGGCTGCTTTTCTCACACCCTGGGGCTGGTGGGCAGGGTCTCCTTCGTCTTTGTACCTCCAACACCTTCTTTCAGTGTGGCACAAAGAAGCTGCTCAATGAATTAATGTGTTCTCCATCTCAGAACACTGGGATCAGCGAGGGTTTTTTGGTATATGTGCCTGCGTGACAGGTGATAAAAATGACAGCCTGTAGTCTGTGGAGGCTTAGAAAAGCCAGTAGATATTTCATAAACCATACAGCAAGCCATGAGCCATAAGAGGTTTATAAACCAAATATTACAGGATTAGGGTCAGGGAAAAGGATTCCTGGAGACAACTTGAAAATCAAGCCTATAAACGGTACAAACGCACAATGACCAGACCATGTATAAAAACAGAACCCTGACCCACAAGCTGCAGCAATCACTTCAGGAAGCTATCCCGTTATGTACAGTAACCAGCCCAAGAAGCCAACGTGGACAAGGCAGACTCATTGAAAGTCAAACCACTATTTCTAGGAAACCGTAGGATCTCCACTGTTTTGTTTTTTGTTTTGTTTTTTTTTTTTTGGTTTTTGGAGTTAGAGTCTCACTGTCGCCCAGACTGGAGTGCAGTGGCAGCTCCTGGCCACCGCAGCCTCGACCTGCTGGGCTCCAGCGATCCTTCCACCTCAGCCTTCCAAGTAGCTGGAACTACAGGCGCGCACTACCACGCCCGCCTAATTTTTGATTTATTGTAGAGATGAGGTCTCGCCAAGTTGCCCAGGCAGGTCTCGAACCCACAGGCTCAGGCAATCCACTCACCTCAGTCTCCCAAAGGCACGGGATTACAGGCTGAGCCACCGAGCCCGGCGGATCTCCACTGTTAGAGTTGGGTGGCAGATGATGGTGGGGAAGGACAGTAAAGGAGCCGTTTACAAATTTGATGCCAGAAAATGTCAACTGATTTAAATGATTTTCAATGGCAAGCTCTATTTCTGAAATTCAAAGTCAGGAAGAATCAGGGAGTTTATTTTATTTTATTTTATTTTTTGAGTTAAATCTCACTCTGTTGCCCAGGCTAGAGTGCAGTGGCCACCCCAGCGTCAACCTGCTGGACTCAAGCGATCCTTCTGCCTCAGCCTTCCAAGTAGCTGGAACTACAGGTGCATGCTACCACACCTGGTTAATTTTTTAATTTTTTTATTGTAGAGACAAGGTCTTGTCAAGTTGCCCAGGCTGGTCTTGAACCCCTGGACTCAGGCAATCCTCTTGCCTTGACCTCCCAAAGTGCTGGTATTACAGGCTTAAGCCACTACGCCCGGCCCAGGGATTTTATTAAAGTGGCTTGCTCTCTGGGAATTCCCTCCACTTCTACAGTTGAAGGACCACAGATCTCAAGTGCTTTCTTTGTGTCAGTGAGCTTCCTCCCACCTGGGGACAGAGCTTCTTCTCATTAAGGCTCTGAGTTGGGCCATACAGCAGGGCTGGCTTTCTCACTACCACCTGCCCCTCCCAGCTGTCAGCTTTGGTCGGGGTCATGGCTGGAACTTCTGGACCACGTTGCACCGTGATCTGATACCCCAACTGTCACATTGGCCTGAGCAGGGGCCTGGCCACCAGGGCCAGGGCCATGTTTCGCTGCATGGCCCCTCCCTTTGTGTTCCTGCAGCATCGCCGTTACTAGACCGTCAGGGTGAAATGCTTGAAGGCTTGCTAATGAGAAGTTGAATATACAAATGACCAGATCATGTATAGAAATAGAACCCTGACCCACAATCCGCAGCAATCAGCCCAGGGAGCTAACTCAGCATCTACAGTAACCAGCTCAGGAAGCCCATGTAGACAGGTCAGGCTCTAGGAAGTCAAACCACCATTTTTAGGAACCTGTTTAGGAAGTCAAACAATAACCCTGTAACAATCTGCCCAAAACGGTCAGAACTTGATTAGTAACTGGCAGCTTCCTTGATTTTTGCCCCTGCTTCCAACTTAGGACCAACCAGAGAAAGCCAACTATGACCCTAGCCAATCACATAGGATGTCCTGCTTCCAGTTAGCTGCCTCCAGCTTCCCCAAGCCAATGGCTTCCAACCAGGGCATCCCTGACGCCTCTCCTCTCTTCATGAGCAAGCTTTCCCACTGCTCTGCCTGCTTTTGAGTCTCTGCCAACACACAAGTGATGGTGTCTGACTCCCTTGTTATACCAGGTTCTCAATAAACAGCCTTTGCTTGATTTCATTTGGTTCATCTTTGTGATTTCCATGGTAGAAAAAGTTCCTTTAAACTTTGTGCTAGATGTGGTCCCCAGAATCAAGGGAGGAAAAATGTTGAACGCTTAGTAAGGGTTCTTTCATGGGCACAACTCATTTTAGCCTTGCTTTGGGCTTCTCAGATTGGAGTCTCCTCTTCAGTTTCATGGGCTGTGTTGGAGAGGCACATAGCCCTCTCGGAAATGCTGGGCTCATCCTGGCATCTGTACCTCTACCCTGAGCCACGCAGCAGAGCTTGGCAACCCACAGGAATTCCTGTCCCCATGTGAGTTTAGTTTAGAGCCATGTCACCATGGAGCTCCAACAGAGTCCAAGGTGGGCATGAGTGCCCCAAGCCTGGGTCCTTCCAGCGCTCTCATGCAAGGCAAGGTGAATTCATGGCTTCTCCTCTTCCCTGCAGTCCAATATCCCCTGAGTATGACTCTTGGGCAGAAACTGATGCATGCAGCTCACACGGACCAACAACACTCAGAGAGGACAGCAGGAACCCATGTCAAGGAAGGGGAAACTTTTCCTAAAGCAGCAAAATTGAAAAAAAATAAAAAAGTCCTCATCCCATTAAAAAAAAAAAAGTCTTTCTTCCCACGTAATTGGAAAAAAGCTGTCTGCGGCACAAGTCTAGAGACAGCTACTCCCACTAGCCCCCTTTCCCCACCCCTCTTTCAGGCCTGTGTGGTCACACCCTCCTAGTACCTGAGTGCTTTCGGCTCTGTTCTCTCCTTGCTCCAAATCTGCAGTCCAAATGTCAGCAGAGGGTGTCTGGCCTGCCACTACCTCAGGTCTTGCTGGTATTTTTTCCCTCTATCTGCTACTGCAAGACTTCCAACTTTTTGCAAATTTCTCTCCAAACATTTCCTCTCCATTCCAGGGGGTGTATCTCGGGAGTGGTCTTGCCGGAAAGAGTGTCCTACACAATAATTTCCACCAGGTGGCAGCACGACCTCAGCAGGCACAGCCTTCAATTGATGGACAGTCCTTTGCTCCCAGCGTGGCAAGGAGTGCCTTTCTCCCCATTACATTACTATTAGAGAGTTTCTTAAAAGACTGAAGTTTTGTTTTGCTCTGTTTTGTTTTAAGAGTATAGAGCGTTCAGACCTTGTCTCTCTATAGTCCCTGAAAGTCCATTTGAGCCATGGCTCCAGAATTGCCTTACCCCTCTGACGACAAAGACTTTGCTGCTGGCCCTTCTCATCCCTGGATTGGTTGAGATCTTGGGAGTAAGACAAGGTCGCAAGTGAACCCAGTGTCTGCCGCTCACTAGCTATGAGACTTCAGGTAGTTTAACCGCTCAAAGCCTCTGTTTCCTCATCTGTAAAATGAGGATAGTGTTGATATCCGCTTCACAGGGTTGGTGTGCAGATTAATTGAGTCGCACATGGTCCCTGGCACGTGAAATGCATTTAATCAATGTTAGTGCTTATTATCATAACCATATAGACCTCTACAAATGACGAAAGCATTAACAGTGGTTATTTCTGCTGGCAGTATCAGAGTTGACTTTTTTTTTTAATAGAAGTTTTATTTTTACTTTATGCAGCCTCTAAGTATTTATTTAGATTACTGTTCACATTTGCTATTTTCTATTCTTACCATTTTTTTTCTCCTCAGACCTTCTTGTGTAATCTTCTTATCTTTAGACACCTATTGCTTATGCTTTTATCTTTATGTATGTCCACATCTCATCCAATAATTCTC
>CAUYQG010162981.1:0-19260 GCA_963574415.1 Tarsius wallacei
AAACAACTACCATATTACTATAGGAAAGGGATTGAAAATAGCAGGAAACTGCGGGGAGGGGGTTGGGGGTGGGTAGCTGGGATTGACAGTAGTTGATATCCACCTGGGGAAGGGGGGGGCACACCTCATCAGCAAGGGTACCTGCACAATGAATATTTGTATACCTAACCCTGAATTGTACCCCACAATTTTAAAATAAAAATTTAAAGAGAAAAAAATTATATTCTATGAATTAACTTATTTTACTTTCTTCTTTTCCCTTCTTCTACTCCCCATTTCTAGTTGCGTTGTTTCTATTTTGTCAAAATATGTAACATTACATAATATTTTTGCACTCTTATCCCCATTTTTGTTTCAATTCACAATTAAGTAGATCTAACATTCATCATCAGTCTTTTTGCAAGAGTTCCCCATCACCTCTTAGTTGGATAAAGCTTTTCCTCTGGAAGACAGGTCAATAAATTACAATCTTTGGCCAAATCTGATCAACAGTCTGGGTTTTTGCACGGTTTATAAGCTAAGACTGGCTTTTATATTATAAATGATTAAAAAAACAAAAGAATAATAATATTTTAGGGCACATAAAATTTTACAAAATTTAAATTTCATAAATAAAATTTTATTAGAATACAATCACACTCATCTGTTTACGTATTGTCTATGGCTGCTTTTGGTTATAAGTTGAGTAGCTGTGGCCTGAATAGCTTAAAAGACTTACTATTTGGTCCTCTAAAGAAAAAGTTTGCTACTCTAGTAGGACTTGTGAGTACAGTATTCTGAGTTCTTGCATGTTTAAAGCTATTTTTGTATACTCTTAATAATTAAGAAACAACTGGTTTGAATAAAATCCTTTCACACTCTTTCTGGAGTTATCTGAAATTCTTACCTTTCTTTGTCTGTTGTCAAGACATCTGATGTCAATCTGATTTTCTTTATTCCATAAATTATTCCTCCTCCTCTGAGGCCCAGAGGGTTATTATTATTATTTTTTTAATCATTGAAGCCTAATATTTTTACTAGTAAATGACTTAGAGTTGAATGTTTTGAGGCAGTTTTTGAAGGTACTTGGAGGTACTTCCAAAGTATAAAAGGTTGTTCCCATCAATACTTATAGTCAGGCTTATTATTTCTGGATGATTTTCTTTTATTACAACTTTAAATGTTAGTTCTAGTTCATTGTTTTGTTTTTCTTCTCTGAGTACAGTTATTGGTAGTCTGTATTTCTTTGCCTACATCAAATTTTCTACATCAATCATTTTCTCTGATCTTTTTCTTTTTAACCTATTTCAACTTCATTCACTTTGCTGTTTAAGTGTCTTTCATCATTGTATCTCATTGCATTTAAAAATTTTTTCTCCCTTGATCATCAATCAGTATAGTCTTCATTTTTAAGATGGTTTTATATTTTTCCTCAATTTATTTTCAGGGTTCAGTAAACTCTCAGTTTGCACATTTCTTTCTGGGTTTTAAAATTTATCCTTTGAGCCTTTTTCAAATGTTTGTTTAAGATTTCTTTATTAAGATTGATATTTTTTATTATAGTTTTTTCTGCTTCGAAGTTGGTTATTTGGAGAATTTTTTTTTCTAAATCAGGTGAAACGATTCTTATTCTCTACTTTCTTCTTATAGAGCTTTGCGTGGATGTCTGCCTTTATAAAAGGCATTTGGAATTTCGTTCTGAAATATTTTATATTCTGGACCAGCAATAAGAGTTGTATGCAGCTAGGAGTCAGGAGTTTGAGTGACTTACTAGATTACTAGATTTTTTAGTTCTTATTAAATTATGGTTTTTAAACATCAATATTGTCTTTTGGATAGGGAGTTTTGGTTTATTCCTTAATTTTGTGATTCATTTTTATTTCCTCTGTATCTTGTAATTCTACCTCTTGCTTATTTTTTTGCTTCTTCACTCAGTCTCCAAGGGACTTCTCTTCCAAGTTAACAGTCGCATGTCCTCAGAAGTACTGTTCTTCCCAAGGCTACTAGATTTAGTGTTGTGTACGTTGAAGCACATACATTCTTTTCAATTTTCAGTAGCCAGTACTCATATACACCAAGCCTGAGATCTGTTCTTATTATCTGCCCACTAAGGATGGGACTTCATTTTAATGGGAGTTATTTGATCAATTCTGCCACAGCTAAACCCCAGCTTTCATATCTTCCATTTAGCCTTTGTTTGCCTCTTAGCTCTGTCACGGGCCACAGAGATAATTCTACTTATTTGGGATATTTATTTCTCTATCTATGTGCAATTTGAAGTTCATGAACACCTCTGCCTCCTAGTTATGTTACTGAAGTGGGTTATGGGTGATTTTATTGCTTTTCTTGTTGACTGGAGTTCCTTTCTGAAGGATACTGTGGAGAGATTTTAATTTAAGAGGCCAATATTGCTCTATGGGAATTCAGAAGTGAATATTAATATTTATTTTTATGTCAATATAATATACATGCAGATATCTATGTCCATATCCATATCCATATCTGTATCTATATAGTGTCTGAACATTGCGTACCCAGTATCTACAACACATTCATTTAAAACGAGCCTCTAGTAACAAGGATTGAAATATAATTTTACCTGCCTAATGTTTTTATGACCAATTCCAGGCATCTATTAGATAGTTGGCCATGGTTAGGGTTATCATTTGTAACTGTGAACAGGTCCAAATTTATTAATAGGGTGATTGTGTTGTGTTTCAGGAACTTCACATAATTCCTCCACCTAAATTTCTAAGACTTGGAAATTAATAATGAATATCTTATTTCTTTCACTTAAAATACTGATGGCAAATATATTTCAGTTTCTGAGCTGACTCTAATTACAGAATCTAGACACAGTAGGAAAAAATGTTTGTTATACTTGATTACTGATGTCCAGGAAAGGGAAGTAATGACATCAATGTGAGGTATTTGCCCTTCTCGGTTTAAGACTTTGTCTTCTGATCAAATGCAAATAACTAAGGAAGATATAGAATACATTTATCTTTGTCATAGTCATTTATAGTTCATTGTGAATTATCTTATTACATGCTCACAAGTTTCAATGTCTACCTAGAAGGAAGGCAGGGAATATAAAAAAGTGAAGAGGTTAAGGATGGGTACTGATGGACTGGAGTGTGCATGATCCTTTAGGGAGCAGTCCCTATTTAGCCATAGTCAATGGTTGTCGTATTACTTTTGCTACACCAAAGCCTGAAATAATGCTGATACAAAGTAGGTACTCGATAAATGTGTTGGTAGATGCCTGATTAGAGATGTCAGAACTTTTTATTTTTTAAGAGAAACAAGAAATTTTATGTAAACTACAGATTTTATGTAAAACCTCTTGACTTAAGTTTTTAAATTTGTTGACAGCATTTAACAAATTTTATGTGTGCCAAGAAAAACCTGTCTAGTTTATGAGATTCATTTCTGAATTCAGGTTTTGTTAGGGAGTAGGAGACAAGACTGAGTTGCTGGTTTTGAGAGTGGAGCAAAAAAGGAGATTGAAACTGTTGGCTCTGGTAATGTAACACAACAGAGCTAACAGATTGAAATAGTAACTGAGCCCATGACCTTGGCCTCATTAGCGGGAATGCTACTGAGATAGTCAGTGAGTAATCTAAATATTTTTATTTCTTTTCTACCTACTCAAATCACAAAAGGCATATGCACTGTAATTGCCTATAAAAATAGAACTGTATTTTTCAGCTTGTTATGTATGCTAATAATGAATTATGTTTCTTTTATGACAAAAGATGTCCCTATCACTGGGCTCCATACTCTTCATCATTTTTTGATAGTGTCTTTTTTGATAATGTCTGTGATTGCCCATTGAATCTTTTATTTTTAAAATTTAGCTTTTTACCCCCTTTGTTGAGGGTTCTACATTTAACAGTTCACTGATTCAAATGACTAGATTGTTGCCTATCTACAAGAAGTGTTATATGCTGGCTAATCCAAGATCAGGATTTGTTCAGGGAAACCAAACTAAAAACATACAGCAGACAGGAAGAGAAACCAAAGATACTAATGGTTTGTTTGGGTTTTATTCAAATTTGGAACAGGCTGTGTTTTAGGCATGACAAAGAAAGGATCTATTTGTACCATCTGGATTTCAAATCCTCCCACAGCCTCCTATGTTGGTAAATCTTAACTAGTGCTATCTCTGCAACATCCTATATGATAATATTTAAGCATTTGCTATTATAACCTAGAGTAGCACTAAATATGTCTAGTACTTTACCACATATTTTTCCCACTGGCATAAGAACTTTTACCTCCAAAAAAACAAATATTCAACTAGGTTCAAAAGTTTTCTGACTCCAACTGCTTATGGTCCAACTGAGGCTACCTTTACCATCACAATCAAATACACTAAAAAAACCCCAACAACAACAAACAACCAAAACAATAACTCCTTGACTTTCTACTAGATGGTGGGGAAACCACTGAATTATTTGTTAGCTTCAGAGGACTTGGGTTCAATAAGATTCTATGTCTAGAGATAGTACATGATCTTTAACAAAACCACTTTATTCCAAAATTTTCCACTTTTGGGCAACCCCCTCAGGTCCCCTCCCACTATGGGAACTTTTCTGTCCTCTCAATAAATCCTGCTTTAAAAAAAAATTTCCACTTTCATTCATAGCACAATATACTTGCTCCTGGTTTCTTGACAGCTGATAATTTTCTCTTATACTGTACAATTAGCATTGTATTGGCTGCTTGTTATGAGTAAAATTCCAAATCTTTTCTCTGCTCTACTTAATATTATTTTATTTAGCTTTATAATTTTATTCGTTAATTCTGCAAAGTATTTGTGGATATGACATATACAAACGACATCATGCATTATCATTTTTTGCCATACTAAATATTTACATTTAATTAAAATTAGAGTTCAAAATTAAAGAACATCTAGGTTCTTCTATTCTTCCTCAAATGAACAAAAGGCAAAAATGAATTGAGAATGTTGCCTACAACATAAATAATGGGGCTAGTTGATTTGATGAAACCTATGACAATCAAAGAGCAAAATCTGCCTTGTCTGTAGCATAGAATGGCTGCAGTCAAAACCACACTGTATTCATTTTTGTCCAGAGCCACAGCTAGTTTTTCTGAGAGCTCAAAGACCTCCACTGATGTTCTATGTACATATCCTGATCAAATGATCAGGACAAGGAATTCCCTTAATGTGAAAGAAATAAAATAGAATCAAGAGTTTTTGTTTTTTTACAAAGTATCAGATCATGCTTTTTTTTCCAGTCAAGAATTTCCTGTTGCCACATTCAACCTGATAATCAGACATTTGTGATGCCCTCTCTTAAAAACTCTCATGGTAAGCAATTACTCTGGAAGTTAACTACAATATGCTACAAAAGGTCTACAATAACTAGATTGGCAATGCTTTGATGAGGTTTTGATCAACAGAAAATCACAGTGGGCCATCTTGGACCCTCTTAATTTGTGTATTACTGTCCCATATAGAGCAATAGAAGCTCCAAGGAAGGAATTCCTGAGAAGCTACACTGTGAATTCTACATAAGCCTGGCCTATGTGGATGATCCTATATAAAGTACCTCTTATTTAAATGTCAACTGTACTTTGGTGCAATTTGTTAATGGGACTATGAGTCCACCCAAGAAAGACCACCTTGTGGGATCATACCTAGTCAAGAATGTAGCTTTCCCTGAACAAATAATTTATCTGGAAAGAGCTCCTCATACCTGTTCTTTAATGAGGTCCAAAGTATATAGGGAAATCACAGTTTTTTGCACTGAGTCTGCAATTTAAAATTCTAGCTTTTCAGTTCGCTTACAGCCATAACCCTCAAGAAGATGTCTAGATTCTTGGGTTTATCTCTTTTTTTCCCCTGCCATAAGCTTTCTCCTCTTATCTTTTTTTTAAATTAAACCTTATTCTTTGGCTAATCACTTAAAAAACTTTATCACCAGCAACTATAATGTCCTTACCCTTTCATCCTGGTGCAAACAATAAATAGTACTTATTTCACATAATTATTCTTCTTGAAACACTATGAGTAGACTCTGAACAATTATCATAATACTATAAGAAAGGGATTGGCAATAGTGGGAAACTGCCAGGGAGGAAGGGGCACACTTCATCAATAAGGGTACCTGATCTCAAACCAGGTGAAGTGAGGACAAAAGTGAGACACAAACTTTGACCTGTACAATGACCATTTGTATACTGAACCCTGAATTGTACCCCACATCTTTAAAATAAAAAAAAATAAATAAAAAAACGCTATGTACTTGGTTTCTCTACCTTAACCTTTTACAAATATTTTAATCTCAAGAACTCTTTATGCTCTTAAAAATTACTGAGGATAGCCGGGCTCCGTGGCTCAGCCTGTAATCCCAGCGCTTTGGGAGGCTGAAGTGAGTGGATTGCCCGAGCCCGCGGGTTTGAGACCCGCCTGGGCAACTTGGTGAGACCTCATCTCGACAATAAATCAGCCGGGCATGGTAGCCCGCGCCTGTAGTTCCAGCTACCTGGAAGGCAGAGGCGGAAGGATCGCCGGAGTCCAGCTGGTCAAGACTGCGGTGGCCGGGTGCGGCCACTGCACTCCAGTCTGGGTGACAAAGTGAGACTGCAACTCAAAAAAAAAGAAAAAAAAAAAAGAAATATGTCATTGATGTTAAAATGTAATGGTTTATTTTTTATTCAATAAATTAATAAATCCTCACAAAAAGTTATTAGTCTTAACTTCGAATACAATGAATATTGATAGATACAACCCACATTAACAAAACTTTTTGGCATCCTCAGTAATTTTTTTTTTTTTTTGAGTTGGAGTCTCACTCAGTCGCCCAGACTGGAGTGCAGTGGCCGCTCCCGGCCACCGCAGCCTCAACCTGCTGGGCTCTGGCAATCCTTCCGCCTCTGCCTTCCAGGTAGCTGGAACTACAGGCGTGTGCTACCACACCCAGCTAATTTTTTTTTATTTATTGTAGAGATGAGGTCTCGCCAAGTTGCCCAGGCAATTCACTCACCTCGGCCTCCTAATGTGCGGGATTACAGGCTGAGCCACCGAGCCTGGCCAAATTTGTGTTTTTTAAGTGTTGGGGTATGTGATGATCTTTTCTCATTCATTTTGAGATACTCCTTTTTCTTTTTATGATGAACGATTTTTAAAAAAATTAAAATCATCACATTTTAAGCATTATGGAAGTCTGGCTCTTTAAAAAATATTTTATTTTAGCAGACCACCTTGGATACTATTCAATTGGAGTAAGGAGAAGGGACATGCCTCAGTTTTGCCAGATGAGGTTGGGAGTTCAGGTTATCCATATGACCTTCTGTGGCTCCTCCCAGCCCTGGGGAAGGGCTCCTCCTTACAGCTGTGGAAGGGTGCAGGTGTAGGCTTCTCACTGTGCTTATGATGAAGGGGATGGGGAATAGGGTCACAGTTTTTTTCTGTGGTATTCTGATGGAATAGAGTGATTATTGTCTAAAAGTTTTCTGTCTTGCTAGGTTATCCCTTTTGTGTCCCACTGGCTAGAGAGTATAGACTTTTCTTGGAACTGTTTGTGCCTGTTGGTATTTATGGGCGGCCAAATTCCTCACCTGTAGCAAGTCTGAGATGTAAGAAACAAGATGAAAATGAAGGAAATTCACCACTGTCATCTCTTGATGCCTGAGGACACTAGCTGGACTGCCTTCCTGTCTCCATCTTCCAGATTTATCTTCTTTTTTTTTTTTTTTTTTTTTAAATGTAATATTCAGCATTGTTTGCTGTACTTAGTAAGAATAGAAAACAATATATCTGTTCTTTCTGGAACTAAAAGTCCCATAAAGATTTTATTCATTTTATATTTTTTCCATTAGATCTTAAACTTTTTGTTATAGAAACTTTCACTGCTTAAAACCATGAGCTGTTATGTAACCATCATCCCATTTTAGCAGTTGTCATCATATGGTCAGTCTTGTTTCATCAGTACCTCTCATTTTTTCCTCTTCTCCAATAGAGTATAAATCTCACATATTGTATGATTGCATTAACACATTATTCAGTATTTAAATATTAGAACCATAATACCATTATCATACCACAAACTGTTTAACAAAAATTTATTGAAACCTAATATCTACTGAGTTTCCAATTTTCTGATTGTCTCATAGATTTCTTTTTATAATTGGTCTCTTCAAGTCAGGATCGAGTGTCCATCCTACTACACTTAGTAGATAAGTCTATTTTCATCTAAAACAAGTCCCTCTCTTCTTCTTCTCATTTTTTTGAAGAAACAGAATTATTTGGCATGTAGAATTTCTCATATTCAAGATTTGTCTGATTGTATACTTATGTTGTTATAATGCGTTCCTGTGTTTCCTGCATTTCTGTTAACTGGTAGGTAGATCTAAAGGCTTGATCATACTTATTTTCAATTTTCTTTTGGTTTTCCTTTTTTCATTAAAGAATACTACATCGATGCTGCTGTTTAGTGCCTTCTGCCTAACTCTATGCACAAGATTTCTGTCTGCATGTTTCTCTTTTAGTTAGAGCAAGAGTGATGAGTACATTTAGGTGCTGACAGCTGGTCTGACCAGTACAGAGTTCATCAGTCTTTTACCAGATGTTACCAGCCATTGGTGATTCAGTCTAGATACATTATTTTATTAGATGCTGCAAAATGGTAATATTCTAATTCTGTTTTTCATTTTGATTTACTTGCTGATATTCTCTTAAAAGAACTCCTTCCTATCAACTATTTGGTTACTATGAAATTTAGGGAAACACAGAATAAATCTTTGCCCCCTTTAATTGGTTTAGGAGCCATATGCTGGAAAAACTAAAAATGGAATTACCTTATAATATGATTCAACAGTCTTCACTTCTGGGTATTTATCCCAAAGATTTGAAATCAGTTTGTTGAAGAGATCTGCATTTTTATGATCTTTGCAGAATTATTTATAGTAGCCAAGTTATGAAATCAACCTAAATGTCCATTAATAGATGAGTGGATAAATAAAAGTATATATGTATGCAATGGAACACTGTTGCATCTTATAAAATGAAGAAATTCTGTCATTTGTGACATGGTGATAGAATTGGAGAACATTGTGCTTAATGAAGTAAGCTGTGCACAGAAAGACAAATACTAAATGTTCTTATATGTGAAATCTAAAACAGTTGAACTCAGAGAAGCAGAGAGTAAGTAGAATGATGGTTGCCAGACTGGAGGAGGCAGGTAATGGGGAGATGATGGTCAAAGGGTACAAAGTCTTAGCTAAACAGGAGAAATAAGTGTGTGTGTGTGTGTGTGTGTGTGTGTGTGTGTGATCTATTGCACAGAATGGGAATGCAGTTAATAATAGTGTATTGTTTAATTCGAAATACCAAGAGGATAAATTTCAAATGTTTCAGCCTGAAAAAATGACAAATATTTGAGGTGATGGAATACTAGTGTGCAGTCAGCCCAGTGCAGACCTGGGCCTTTCAGCAGGTTTATTGGAAGGAAGGAGGAGTGGAAGACCCTGTGGATTAGAGTGACATTGAAGACACAGCAAGGGGGCGGGGGGGGGGGGAACAGCCCATGCTCATGGATTGGAAGAATCACCATTATTAAAATGACCATATTACCCAAAGTAACCTACATATTCATTGCAATCTCTATCAAACTACCAACATCATTCTTCACGGAATTACAAAAAACAATTCTAAAACTCACATGGAACCAAAAAAGAGCCAGAATAGCCAAAGCAATCCTAAGCAAAAAGAACAAAGCTGGAAGCATCACATTACCTGACTTCAAATTATGCTATAAAGCTGTAGTAACCAAAACAATTAGTATAAGAGCAGGCTCATGGAACCACGGAACAGAATAGATAATCCAGAAATAAGCCCAAATACCTACAACCAACTGATCTTTGACAAAGCAGACAAAACATACACTGGGGAAAGGAAACCCTATTCAACAAATAATGCTGGGAATTTTGGATAGCTACATGTAGAAAAATGAACCTGGATCCCTGTCTCTCCTCATACACAAAAATTAACTCAAGATGGATTAAAGACTTAAATAAATGTCAGACCTGAAACCATAAGAATCCTAAAAGAAAACCTAGAAAAAACTTTTATGGACATTGGTCTAGGCAAAGAATTTATGGCTAAACCCCCAAAGGCAAATGCAACTAAAACAAAAATAAATAAGTGGGACTTAATTAAACTAGAAAGCTTCTGCACAGCAAAATAAATAACAGCAAATAGATAGCCTACAGAATGGGAAAAGATATTTGAAAACTATACATCTGGCAAAGGACTAATATTCAGAGTCTACAAAGAACTCAAATTTATAGTTTGATCACAAAGATAATTTATCCAAGTGAGTTTTTTAAATTTTTTAAATAAGATTCAGGAGGTACACATATGTATTTATTACATGGACATATTGTGTAGTGGTGGGGATTGGGTCTTACATGGCCCATTTCCAGATAGTGAACATTGTACCTGTAGGTAGTTTCTGAATCTAACCCCCCTCCCTTCCCTTATTGGTATCCCCATTGTCTATTTCCCTCCCTTCCCCCCTTCCCTCTCTTCCCTCCTTCCTGTTGCCTCTACTGTTTTATTCAGCTAGTTTGTTCCCTTTTGTTTTATAACAACCTTCTGTTATGATAAATAATGTTACAGTGAGTAGCCCGTGTGTGTGTGTGTGTGTGTGTGTGTGTGTGTGTGTGTGTATTTATGTGTCATTTTGTGCTTTTGCTGTTCTGTCTTTAGGGCAGATTCTGAGAAGTGGGATGATAGCATAGTTAAAGGGTAAATGGATTTTTATAATTTAATATTTTTCCATGTTTAAAATGTGAATATATAATAGTATTTATTTGGGTTTTAGCATTTTTAGCAGTGCTTTTATTGCTGAAGATATTTTATGATGGTAAATCTGATTTTATTCGCAAGATAATATCACACTCTTGAATATTTTTGTATATCTACTTATTTTGTTGTGATCAAAACATGGATCGAAGGTAGAAATCAGTTATTCTTTATAAAATAGAAGACTAATTAATGTTAAACCTTAATAGGCAAGAACACTAGATAGGAAATAAGTGATTAATTGAAAAAAGTTTAATGACTGACATCTTTTTAGCAAACTTATGTGAATCAACTAATATTATCTAAAATGAAGACTTTAAGGATTTTTGTTCCTGGGAGTATCTGAATATATCTTATTTCTGTGTCCCACTGTGCCCTGGAATTGTGCTTTAATGGTACCTGTAGCTCAGGAATAACCCTCTGTAATATAGTTCAATAGTGGTGAATTTTTCTTCTCTACTCCCAAGGTTCATGTTTTGTTCGAACTGACCAGCTGGATGGTGAAACTGATTGGAAGCTGAAAGTGGCGGTGAGCTGCACGCAACGGCTGCCAGCTCTGGGGGTGAGCAGCGTTGAGCCTGCGCTGTCCTTTTATTTTTAGTGGTAATTTCTAGGTTGTACATATGTTTCTGTTTATACCAGTGAATTTATTTAATGCATTAAACGTTTTTTAAAATAATTTCTTTATTCCTCATGAAGGGTAATTGAAAATTATGCCAAAATAATTTTTTTGATATCTTATCACTTAATCAGTTTTAGGTGGTTTTGAATGTTACTATTGGTTTGACTCTTAGATATTTCTTTTGCTTTTCTTTATTTTCTTTTTCAATTATTTTTATTTTTTAGAGACAGGTTCTCGCTTTGTCTCCCAGGCTCGAGTGCAGTTGTGCAATCATGGCTCAACTCTTGGGCTCAAGCGATCCTCCCTCCTCAGCCTCCTGGAGTAGCTGGGGCTACAGTCGGGCTACTGTACCTGGCTTCTTTTCTTTCTTTTTTTTATTTTTGACTTTCACTGTTAAGTATTTTCACCCCCCATGTTTGTCACTTTTTTAAAGTAATTTTTTTAAGTTGAAAACTTTTGACTGAGGTTAGGTGAATCCATTATTGCTAACCTTGATTTGATATTGAGATTGTTAATATGTTGTTTTGGGAGACGATAGAAGTCAGATACTAGTTTAGCCTAGTCTTGGAGACTAGCCTGTTGACGTCAGCTTTTTCCTCTGAAAGGTAGGGAACCTTCCTTGATTAAGAAGTAAAATGTTATTCTGTCTCTTAAACTAGGTAAAGAAGGGAAGAGACACTTTCACACCTTGTTTCACCTTTGCTGAGTTTTTCTTTTTACTTGGGGAATACATAAAGGGTGGGGTTAGATAGAACAGTATTTTTAGATTTTAGTATTTTCAGTGATCTCTAAAAATACATCTCTCATAAATGAATTTCCTAAACAGGTACACATTTTTTTAACCATAGTTGCAGTCATTGATGTTTATCTTGTGTTAGTTTATGTATACTATTGATCTGAAAGTGAGAAGTTTTTTCTTAACATGATTTGCTGGTATTCAGTAGAGAATAAAAAATGATTGAGATTCTCTCAGAGTGACCTTTGACTCAATTGCAAACTAAAGGAAGGAGAATGGGATACACTTAGTTTGGTTGAATTAGGATAGAAATGCCTTCTTGTATTACTCATGATTTACAGTTAATTACTGTGAAAAAAAAGCAGGAGTCTTCTCATTCTTTTGAATACTGGACTTTTTGGAAACTAAGTATGTTTTGATTATGTAGGTATTTTAGTATTGCTTATCTTTGGGTAGATCCTAGGTTGAAATTCATTTTTTATGTGTTATATACATCTTTTCCAGAACCAATTGGATACTAATGAGAGTTTGCTTATTCCTTTTTCCATTTATTTATCATTTTGTGATGTGGGTCACATAGTATGTCTGCCATGTGGTCACTATCTCACTGTCCTCGTTCCTTCTCCTCCGCCTCTTCTGCTTTTTTTTTGCAACTCTTTAAATATGGAAAATACATTTTCTTTTTAGTTGTAGTCTCACTCTGTTGCCCAGGCTGGAGTACAGTGGCATGCTCATGGCCACTGTAGCCTCGACCTGCTGAACTTGGGTGATCTTTCCGCCTCAGCCTTCCAAGTAGCTGGAACTACTTGGTAGCATGCACTACCATAACCAGCTAATTTTTTTTTTTAATTGTAGAGATGAGGTCTCACCAAGTTGCCCGGCTGGTCTCAAACCCCCGGGTTTAGGCAATCCTCCTACCTCAGCCTCCCAAAGTGCTGGGATTACAAGTTTGAGCCACCATGCCCGACTGAAAGATACATTTTTACCTCAAGAGCCATAGAAAATGAGTCCAGGCTAGATTTGGACTACAGGTCATAGTTTTTTAGCCCTAGCTAAAGAATGACATGTCTTAGCTGATCAGCCAAACTCTGCCATCTTCTTGATGGTGGGGGAAGAGGGGAATAGGGATGGATGAGTAAGCAACTTCTGAGTCAGTTTTCAAAAATATGTAAACATGAAGAGAAGGCCAATAAATAACAAGTCTTTTTCCTTCAGATAAATTCTTAGTTGTAGAATTGTGGGATGAAAGGATGTCACAAATTCAGACTTCTGTTATTACCAGATTATCATAGGAGGAGTTGTACCAAAAGATTTTGCAATTAGCAATATATAATTACTAGGCATTATTTTTTTAAAATATTTAAAATAAGTATTGAAAAAAATCTCAGTTTAATAAAAAAATGTGACTGGTTCAACATTTTAATTGTACTTCTTTGATTACTAATAGGATTGAAAATTTTCTACCACACGCTTATTAGAAAGTTGTATTTCTTATTTGACTGTTTGCCTCTCTCCTTAGCCATTTTTTATGATGTTTGCAAATTAAAAGTTACATATCTTCATGTGTGTGTATAGAATCTTTCCAATCATTTAAACCAGATATATGCAAATGTGTATCCTATTTTTAATTTTCTCCTTCTTAGACACATAAAAATATTTTTCTATCTCCTATTTTATCTCTATATGTCACATAATCCCCATTACTCTCCAGGTCAGAGGTTCTTTATGGAAATTGTCAAAGCTACTGTGCTGGATCTGAATTTTTCAATCAAAGGCAGTAGCATAGTAGTCAGATGATCTGTGTTCATGGCTTGTTCATTCTCAGTGTTCTGTAATTGTTAAATTCTGTAAAATACTGTACTATGTATGATTTATATCTTCAAAGTTATTACAGCATACATTGCTTATGGTTGGTGAATGCAGGAAGGCAGATTCTCTGGACCAACTATAGAGTGAATTAGAGAGGTTGAGTTTGGCATTGACCCATCCCTGTTGACTAACTGACTCTTAACCCCCTTCACAGTGGGTGGGGACAATGGAGAAGCTACTAAATCCTGAAATCACAAGTCAAGGTGCAGCACTCTTCCACCCTGAGAATGTGGGGACCATGAGCATACAACAATTCCTTCACACAGAATGGTTTTCAAATAAACTGCCAAACTATTTTCCAGAGTGAGTGTACCATCAAACATTCCCACCAGCAATGCATGAGTGATTTGTATCCTTGTCAAATTCAGTGTTGTTGCCATTTTTTATTCTGGTCATTCTGACAGATGTAGTAGTGATTTCTCGTTGTGGTTTTAGCCTGCGTTTTTGTGATGACTAATAATGCTGAGCATCGTTTCATGTGCTTATTTGCCATCTATATGTTCTCTGTGGTGAGATGTCTATTCATATCTTTTTGTGGCTTTTATGTAGATCCCCTAGAACGTTATGTCTCCATGATCATGTACAGAGAGACAATTTAACTCTGTTATTCCAATCTGTGTATACAGCTTTCTGTTTCTTTTACTTACAGTATTACACTGGCTGAGATCTCTAATACAGTGATGAACAAGATGTAGTGAGAGCATTTGTCCTTGTCTTGTTTCTAGTCTTGAGGCCAAAGCATTTAGCCTGTGTATATGGTTGTAACTGTAGGTTGTTCATAGATTCACTTAGTAGGTTGAGGAAGTTCTTTCTGTTCCTAGTTTGCTGAGAGATTTTATCCTGAGTGGGTGTTACATTTTTCAGAAGCTTTACTGTATCTGTAGAGACAATTATGAATTTTCTCCTTTATTTATTAATATGCTGAATTATGCAGACGGATTTCATGTTTGTTATCCAACCTTGCATTTCTGGGATATATATCCATTTAGTCATGCTGAGAATCCTTTTCATATGATTTGCTAATATTTTGTTAATTTTTTGTGCCTATGTTTATGAAGACTGATCTATATAACTTTTGTTTAATGTCTTTAGTTTGATATTTAGGTGATGTTGGCTTTATAAAAATGAGTAATCTTTTTGCCTCGGGTATTTAAAAAAATAATTGGTGTTGGTGTACTCCCACATGAGATAAGCCACTCAGTGTAGTACTGTTTTTGTTGTTATTGTTTAAAGTGGTCTAGAATATATTTAAGACATTAAACAATTTTTTAAAAATTTGTTTTGTTTTATTTTTTTGAATTGGGGTCTCACTCTGTCACCCAGGCTGGAGTGCAGTGGCATGATCATGGCTCACCACAGCCTTGACCTCCTGGGCTCAGTTGATCCTTCCACCTCAGCCTCTGGAGCAGCTGGGGACTTCAGGTGCCACCGTGCTTGGATACTTTTTTGATTTTTGTGGAGACAAGATCTCACTGTGTTGCCTAGGCTGATCTTGAACTCCTGGGCTCAAGCTATACTCTTACCTCAGCCTCCTAAAGTGCTAGGATTACAGGCATGAGCCAGCACGCCCATCAAAAAATCATGTTTTAAAAGCAGTCTTTCCCATTTACCTATATATTTGCTAGTTCTGTGGCTTCTCTTTCCTGTGTGTTGACCCAGGTTTCCATTTACTGTCATTTTCCTTCAGTTCAAAGAACTACTTTCAGCATGTCTTGTAGTGTAAGTCTGTTAGAGACTTTGTCAATTTTTGATTGTTTGAGAATTATCTTTATTTTGCCTTTATTTTTGAAAGATGTTTTGAGGTTTGACAGCCTTTTTTTTTTTCCCTGTTCCCACTCAGAGCTGTCATTGTTTCATTGTATGCTCCCACAGTCCTGCATGTGTCTGAGGTGCTCTCATTTTGTCTCCTCTTTGTGCACTGTGCCCTTTGCCCTGGGTATTTGGGCATTTTTTTTCTATTATGACTGGCTTCCAGGAATTTGTGTATGATGTCGTTTTGATTTGTCTTGCTTATGGTTTGTTAGGCTTCTTGTATCTGGAGTTTAATGGTTTTTAACCAGTATCAGAATTTTTTTTTTTTTTTAGTTGGAGTTTCACTGCATTGCCAAGGCTGGAGTGCAGTGGCATGCTCATGCCACCCTAGTGCTGACCTGCTGGGCTCAGGTGATCCTTCTGTCTCAGCCTTCCAAGTAGCCAGAAGTACAGATGCGTGCTACCACGCCTGGATAATTTTTTGATTTATTGTGGAGATAAGGTCTCACCAAGTTGTCTAAGCTGTTCTCGAACCCGTGGGCTCAGGCAATCCCCTCACCTTGGCCTCCCAAAGTGCTGAGATTACAGGCTTGAGCCACCGTACCCAGCCCAGTATCAGAATTTTTAAGTTATTATTTTGTGTATCTTTCTGCCCAGACCTCTCTGTCTGGGACATGAACAAACATGTTAGGTTACTCTTTTTTTTGTCTTTCTTTTTTTTCCTCTGTAACCCTCCTTTTTCACTGACTTATTTTTCGCAGTATCTAGTCTTCTGTTAAGCCAACCCAGTGATTTTTTAAAATCCCAAATACTGTCTTTTTAACCTCTAGATGTTTCATGTGTTTCTCTTATTTTTGTTGTTCAAGTACCTTTTTTTTGGTCTATGGTTTCATCAGTTTATAGTACTTAATTCTCTTTCTGTTAATCCTTTTATCTCTGTCATTTTGGGGTATATTTCTCTTTAAAAATTTTCATGGCGGGGGGAATTTTCACCGTGTTATATGTCACACATTCCTGCTTCTTTCATGTCTGGTACTTTTTTTTATTGTATGCTAAGTATTATGTTATATTTGATATCTAGTATTTTTATTTCTATCTTCAAAACATCTTGATCTTTATTGAATTAGGTCAGCAACTTGTGGATCAACTTGATCTTTTCAAGGCTTACTCTAGAGACCCTCTCACTGTAATGATAATTTAATTCTACTACTAGGACATGGTCCTACTGGGATCTTTCTGGGATGTACTGAAGTCCTTGCTTGTTCAAAGGTTCCCCTCAGCTCTGGGTGGTTAAAACTTGATCTCTCCTTAGTTTTGCAGTCTCTAGGGTGGTTATACTTTGGCCAGATATAATTTTACACTGTATAATGTGCATGCACATTCAGATTTGCTTGTCAGTAGGGACATACCTGCTATGAGGACCAGACTTCCCAGGCCAGGTGACTGCTCCCTGAAGAGGGCTTGAGTACTTCAGAGGCTCCCCAACCCACTCTCATAGAATACAGTCCTTCAAGAAACAGATGGAGGTTAATTTTTATTCCTGATTCTGCTGCCAGAGTGGAGGTCTCTTTGAGAGAGAGAGAGAGAGAGACAGACAGACAGAGAGAAAGAGAGACAAACAGACAGACAGACACACCTCAACTCTTGCTCAGGTTCTTGACTTTGCAGCAAGAAAGAATTATAGAGCAAGACACCAGGTTGACTAGCAGAGTAAAGAGTTTATTAAGGCCAAAAGGGAGTGGGGGAGGAAAAGGCATACAAACTCCAAGGGAGGGAAGTGTGCACAGTCTCAGAATGAGAACTGTACCAAGGGAGTTGGTGACTGACTTTTATCTCTTCTGCATTCAGGGAGGTGGTTGGGAGGGGACTGGGGTCCTGAGTGCCCTGTATGTGTCTTCATTTGGGAACCTGGGCTGAGTGATGAGCTCCTGTCAGGTAATCAACAAGGCAGAAGACCTGCTTTGCTCCTGTCAGGTAGTCAACAAGGTGGAGGGCTTGCTTTGCTCTGCTGACTCTAGCCGTAAACACCTTGGAGGGGTTTTCCAAATTTTTAGTGACTCACTTCCAGCTTCTTGTATGAGGAAACAGTGATCACATTTTTCTGCATTTACTAGCCTATCTCAATTCTAATAGATATGTGCATTAAAATAATACATCAATCATGGAATGGAAATAAAAACCTTCATAATTTACTAATCAGCATTGGTTGTCATGAACATGTTGGTATAAATCCTTTCTGACAGTGCCTCCTCCTGGCCACACACTAGATAAATCAGGTTTTATCATGAACACTTTCTTGCGGACAGTTGACTTTCTAATGTAATTTGAGCTTATTGCTGGCTTAGTGCTTCTGTTTCTCGGTAACATACTTCCTCCTTGCATCCTTTTTCTTTTTCTAACGTACCCCCTCAAGGCATCTTTTCAGGGGCTAAGGGGGGATAATAAAAACTGTGAATGCTTAAATGACTGGAGAGGATTTTGGTTTGTTGCTGTACTTGGATGATAGCTCCATCCTCTGTGTCTTCCCTCTGAAGAGCTTCTAAGGATTCCTAGGGTCACTGGAAGTAAACAGCTTGGAAACAGTGACACTAAATGATAATTTTGAATAGGCTTAATTTTGCTAAGTGTAGCAGAAAAGAAAGTACACAAGCAAAGCACTACATTAGAAAGAATTTGTCTGCAAAAAAAGTCAAATACAAACCAAACAAAGAAGAGTATCAGTGTATGATTTCATTAATATAAAATTCTAGAAAAGCGGATCAGCAGTTGATAGAGACTAGGAGTGGAGGGAAGGGCCGCTGCAAGGAGGAATGCTAGGACATTTTTGTGGACGATGGAAAATGCTCAGTATCCTGATGGTGGTGATGGTCACAGGCATATATGTGTATCAGAACACATAAAATTTTACACTTTAATTCTGTGCAGTTTATTGCATGTAAATTATACATGATAAAGTATATGAAATTTCGCTATACTATTATCTGTAATTTTAAGTAATCTCTATGAATACAGGAAGGACATTTTATTATATTCCATTTTATAAGGTTGCTCTTTTCATTTTTATTAGTGACACAGAGGTAAATATATATGTAAATATGAAAATACATATAAATTTAAATCATTTAAAAATATCTACAGAGTTATATGCAATTCACATAATGCCACTTTTAAAATTTTAGGGCTAGTACACTCTGATAAAGAGTATGACAGCCGGGTTCGGTGGCTCAGCCTGTAATCCCACGCCTTGGGAGGCTGAGGTGAGCGGATTGCCTGAGTCCGCGGGTTTGAGACCTGCCTGGGCAAGTTGGTGAGACCTCATCTCTACAATAAATCAAAAAATTAGCCGGGCGTGGTAGTGCGTGCCTGTAATTCCAGCTCCTCGGAAGGCTGAGGCGGAAGGATCGCTGGAGCCCAGCAGGTCGAGGCTGCGGTGGCCGGGAGCGGCCACTGCACTCCAGTCTG
>CAUYQG010162982.1:0-38343 GCA_963574415.1 Tarsius wallacei
TATAGACCAATGGAACAGGATAGAGATTCCAGAAGCAAAACCTCAATTTTTCAACCAACTCGTCTTCAACAAAGACTCCACCACCAAACACTGGGGAAAGGAGAACATATTCAGTAAATTTTGCTGAGAAAACAGGCTGACCACATGCAGAAGATTAAAACAAAACCCCTACCAATCACCATACACAAAAATCAACTCCAAATGGATCAAAGACCTAAAAGTAAAACCTCACACAATAAGAACCTTAGATAATGCAGGAGACGCCCTTCTGGAAATTGGAACTGGTAACCAATTCCTGATCAAAACCCCATGGTCTTCAATAGAGTATATTCTTCAGCAAAATTCCAAAGAAAATTGTAGCACAAAATGACCCAATGTCTTTAATTTAAGTCCCTTTGGTTTGTTCTCAAGGTTTCAGGTAAGCATATGAATAAAGGCGAAGGTACTTTATTCTGATTAAAATGAAATGGACCACTTTGTGAAGACTGACTGCATAACTATTTCATGGATATTATTCTATTCTGAGGGCCAGGGACTGAGAGAGAGTTTCAGTGACTGTGGTCAGACAGTGTTCAGTAACACAGACAAAAAAAAAGTTGCTTTTTAGGTGCTTTCTTCTACATTCTGCCTATTTGGAGGACTTTGTACAACAAAAAGAAATTGTCTCACTACCATCTAAATTTCCCATTACTTGTTTTCTCTGTTATCCTTCTTGACTTTTATCTCTTGTTTCAATCCTGCTACCCGATATGTAACTACCATATACCCCAAGCATATCTTATCCTGCCAATTCTGTTTTCTTTGTCTTATAGCTAGCATTATCAATTTTCTGTTCTACTCTGCCCCCTACAACATGTGGCTAACCACTACGACCTGTTTTAGGAGACACCCCATTAGGCAAGTGGCACTAAGCAAGTCTGTCAGCCCTATCCAGCCACGTGGGAAGTTGCCAAAGTGCCCTTTAGTCAGGCATTAGAAGTCTGGAAGAAAAACGAGGCAACAGCATTTGAGTGCATGCAAACTACAGGGTACTGTGGATGCAAGCCGTCCAAGAGATGGGAGGTGATTGGAGAAAAGATAGGCATGCCTAATGGTTTCACAACGGAGGGAGAGGTGGCTTAACTTGTGTGTTTCAGAGAAATATTTCAGAGAAATATGTTTGGTGGGATAAAGCTCTTAGTAGAAAAATAAAAAGCACTCAGTATATCAATCATAGAGGCACATAAAAAAGGTTCACTGTTAAAAAATACAGCACACTCCCACTAAAGAGTATAATTAGGGAAAGTCTATGATAAATTGCACAAATAGGACACCTTTGGAAGTGAAGAACTGCTCCTAATATTTATGCAGGGTCAACAGGTGTACACTAGGACGACCCAAAGCACTCCTGCATATTTTCACTCTCAAGCTGTATCCTAAATTTATATCAGAACCTTCAATGTTCTGAATTTTCAGTGCAAAGATAGAGGGTTAAGTGCTAATTGACAAGTGTCTATCTGGAATTTGCTAGAAATCTATGCACTAAGTTGCCAAAAAATCTTTTCCCTGGGAGGTGTCTCATCGGAAGAAATCTACTAAAACACCTGAGGGAGGTGACAGGGAAGCAGTCAGTGATTGGGTGCTGCTGTCCACGATGCACTGAGGGGACCCTGTGCTTCAGAAGGTGTGCGTGCTGCTGGAGCCAGGCACTTGGGCTGCTTTGGGGCATTGTAGGAACCTGCTGATGAGTATTCTGGAACCAGAAATCCTCGCCCTAAACTTCCGCAGTGTCTCTCCAGCACCCTCTACTGACCAAAGTCGACACTGGTAGCTGGCAAAACAAGAAACATGTAAAGGGCTCAGATCCATTTTCAGAAATCAGGCAACAAGGAAGGATTTTAGAGCTGAGAAGCAACGGTTCACACAATTAAAAGCATGTCACCCACAGGTCCACTCCTCCATCTTTTTTGACTGTCTAGGCTTTAGGTTTTATTGGATGACTGCTTTAAGTATCCCCTACCAATACCTTGCTATAAGACATGAGAAATGTGATTCATGATCACAGTCACCTATAAAACTTTAAATAACAAAATCGATTTCCACCCATCATGTTTGGACAACATTTTCTGACTCCTAAGGTGAGAAATACCTGTGCCTCCCCACTTTCCTTCGTGTCCCCTTTACTCACTAGCATCCCCAACTCTTCTCAGGCTTGATGTTACTTTTTTGTTTCTACTATTACATTATGTTTTATTGTTATAACTAATCTGTGCTTTGTCTGATGGTTACTCTTGAGAACTGAAACCCAATGAACTGCACTTTCAATGTTATCATTATGTGTTCTTCATTGGAGCAATATTTATGGGACTCTTGGTAAAAATAATTATACATATAAAATCAAATGTGCAAACATTAAAAAAGAAATATGCAATTCTTGTGACTACATTATTATTAAAATGTGGAGTTTTTAAAATCCTTGAAGTTATAGTGAGCGGTGGAGTTGAGTGGCTCAAGCTGAAATTCAGATGCAGTGATTTTTCACACAACGCTATAATTAGACTATTGTTTTTACTGTTCATCCTTAATAGATTCTAGATCAAAAATACAGAAGATTATTAACTGTTATTTATAGAATTTACCTGCATTGTACTAATCAAGCAATAAAGAGATGCTCATGTGTCCTCCTCCATTTCCCACACCATTGTTTGTGCTTAGAGAAAGATACTCATATTTTTAGTTCTGTTCTCTTACGGGATTGTGTTGCATGCTTTTTTTTTTAACTTTTTATTTTGAAATTACTTTTTAATTGACCAATGAGTTCAAAAGCTATCACAGGGAGTTCTTGTATGGCATTTACCCAGGTCTTCTGATGCTAGGTTTTTACATGACCACAGCATATTTGTCAAAACAAACCACTAACATTGGTGCAATAATATCAATTAAATCACAGACTTTATTTAGTTTTCCACAGTCTTCTTTTTTCTTTAATTTCTTTATTATTATTATTTTTTCTGTTCCATGATCTGCTCCAGGGTACCACACTACATTTACTTTCTAAAGTTATCCTTCATGGTATAGAGTTCAATGAGTCTTAAAAAGAAATGCAGTCATGTGTTTACCATGCCAGTAACATATAACACACCTCCATCACCTGTGAAGCTCTGTGATAGTTGGCTCCTGCCCCATTCCCAAACACTGACAACCACTGATACGGCAATCATCTTATAGTAAGCCCTATCAATACCTTGCTATAAGAAACAATATATAGAGCATGATATATTAAATATGCTATGCACTATACCATGCAATATGTAGTCTCTAGGTCTGACTTCCTTCACTTAAGAAAATACATTTGCTGTTTATCAATGCAGTTGCATAAATAAGTAGTTTGTTTTTTTATACTGCTGAGTAGTTTTCTGTCATTTAGATGGGAATCCATATGCCTGATAAAGAACATCTGAGTTATTTTCCACATTTGGTTATCATGAACCAAACTACTATAAACAACAATTTACACATTTTGTGCAAATATAAGTTTTTTAATTCATTTGAATAAATAACTGGAAGTAAACGTACCAGGCCCTATAGTACACTTAATGTCAATCAGTTTTTCTAAATGGTTGTGTCAGTTTGCATTCCCTTCAATGATGAATGAGAGATCCTATTGCCTTTTGTCATTGGTATTGCCAGGTTGTTATTGCTGGTATAGTTGTTTAGGGGTTTTTTTGTTTTGTTTTGTTTTTTGCCATTCTAAAGTGTGAAATGGTGCCAAATTATAGTTTCAATGTTTATCTTACTAATGATTAATTACGTTGAACATCTTTTCATGTGCTTGTATGTAATCCATATATCTTCTTTGGTAAAATATTTGTGCAGAATATTTTCCTCATTTTTTATCACTTACTTGGTGTTGAATTTTAAGAGTTCTTACTGGCTGGGGTCGGTGGTTCAGCCTGCAATCCCAGCACTTTGGGAGGCCAAGGCGAGTGGATTGTCTGAGCCCATGGGTTCGAGACCAGTTCAGGAAACTTGGCGAGACCTCGGCTCTACAATAAATCAAAAATTAGCTGGGTGTGGTAGCCCGCACCTGTATTTCCAGCTACTTGGAAGACTGAAGTGAAAGGATTACCAGAGCCCAACAGGTCGATGCTGGGGTGGCCATGAGTGTGCCACTGCACTCCAGCCTGTACGACAGAGTGAGACTCCAACTCCAAAAAAAAAAAAATATTAGCCAACTCACATTTCACTGTCGTTTGATATTTGCAAAGTTTAAAAAAAACATGTTTAAAGTACAATTGAAGTGATAGGTGCATCGTAACTTTTTGCTACAATTTTTGTATTTCATTGTTTCACATTTTGTATGCTCTATCTTAAAACAGTTAAGTTAAAACCAAATAATATTCTCAATTAATATAACTGAAGATGCTCACCTTCCCTAAGATTTCTGTATTTTGCTACCACTTAATAAAGGTTATTGGCTGGGTGCGGTACCTCACACCTGTAATCCCAGCACTTTGGGAGGTTGAGGTGGGAGGATCGCTTGAGCTCAGGAGGTTGAGACTGTAGTAAGCTATGATTATTTCACTATACCCCAGTCTGGGCAACAGAGTGAGACTCTTGTCTCTTTTAAAAAAAGAAAAAGAAAAAGAAAAAAAACCTGCTTTATTAGAGCACTCAAAAATAGGCTCTAATTTAAAATGATTGTGTTTCAGAAGGATAGAATTCATTTTTTCCATTGAGTATTGTAAATTGTGGTTAAAGTTTCAGAGCATACCAAAAGTCTTTTTCTCCCCATAACAAATGACAAATATTTGAAATAATACTATAAGTTAAAATGTGTATGACTTTAGATCCATTGTGGAATTTTAAAAACATCTCTCACTGCTGGAATGGATATCTGTATGGTAGAGACATTTGGTGTCAAGTTGTTAGCGAGGGCTTCAGTGGTAATAGGACAGTGACTTCAACAGGAGTGACCAGGAAATAGAAGATGGTCACAGGTGATAGAGGGGAGGTCTGGTAAAGAAGACCACCACGGTGTCTCTTAGTCTCTGGAAGTGAGGGATTGCCATGTTTTAATAGCTAGAGGGTACATGGTGAGGAGAGGTAAGGGTGGCCATTGCAGGAGAGTGAGGAAGTTGTGTAGAACTTAGGAATGGTAGGGAAGGAGGATCTGTGGATACCTCTTTGTTCTCCCTCAACCTTTTACTCTTAGTAGAGGCCTGGACTTCCTCATACACAAAGTTATAGACTCACTTTGTTGATCTGCTCTGCCTCATGGCCATCAGTGTCTTTTGAGTTAGTAGCAGTTGGACAGAGTTTTGTTCTCTACTTTGCTGTTGCCTTGTGTATTTTATTTTTAGGGATTTTTCAAGTAGTAGGTGAATTTCATCAGACCCCACCCACATCAATGTTAATACATGGCAAATATAGGCCCTACAAACATTTTTAAAAGTTTTATTGGTATAGTTCAAAATCATATACAGAAGTAGACACACCAGTATAACCACTATTCAGACCAAGAAACAGAACTTTCAAATATAACATATACATAGATATTTCTTGAGCTCAGGAATTATATAAACACTTAAGTGTTTAAGCTTTGATATGAAGAAGGACAAACATTAGGGCATTTTTACTCAGTTATCTTACCCATGCAGCGACAATAACAGTAAAATATTCCATATTTGTTTTTAAGTGGTACAAAAATGAGAAAAAGACAGCCTATGGAACATCTTACAAGCTTCTGAATAACATATTTAATACCAGGTCTTCCTACCAAGTTGGTCCTGCATGCATTTCCCCATGTCCTGTTTGGCCCTTTTCTTTCTTGTTAAAAGGATTCAACTCCTTGACTGGTCTTCTGTTATTTATCTATGCGCTAGAAAAACATATATTTGGGCTTATAATATGATGTGCTCCCTTGACTAAAAGGAAAAAGAGGGGTATGTCACACAGAGCCACCTCTGTTCTGTTTTGTTAGACTTTATTTATATCTATCTACCACTGAATAGAACTTTTTTTTTCGAGAAGCCCCATTTCATTTCTTATTAAAATGGATACTTGCCTTTTCTGTTACTGGCTTACCTATTAGCCCTTTTTAGGTGTCTGAGGGTGGGGATATGAATCCATTTTCTCAAGTTGTTTATTATCTAATTTCTTAATGGTTTCACAGTTATGGAAATAATAAGGTAATAGGCATATTTTTTTCCCCTAATCAATACTATACCATCTCAAGCATTTTTTTTTTAAGTACTCTCTACCACTAGCCATCACTTTGCTGAGACTGGAGGGCTATGTGGCTGCACACTTTTAATGTGGGAAGCCGGTGGGCTAAAAGAGAACCATTTTGGAGAAAGCAGCATGAGGGACAGACGTGAATAGTATGCCGGCTATGGCACCAATGTGCCTTGTTTCATTGCTTCTGACTCTTTTGAGGCATTATGTGATGATATAGGAGAGAAAATTCTATTTTAGTAGGAACTAGCTTTCTTTCTCTGAATAACACGGAGGCCTTATGTATATGTTATCTTCATGTTTCCTTTGGTCTCTGTTTCTTCTGTGTCTGTTGAGTACCTAGTACGTATGCACAAACCATCTAGCTGTTCTTAGTTTGCCTTTGACTTTGTACAACCTTAATTGCTTTTTACCAGGCACTTTCTACAATACTCCTTTTTCTAGCCTTACTACATAAGTTTACATTTTCTCTGAATTTTTGTTTGATGCTCTGAGGAGCAAGAGTTTTTATGCTACTGCAGTTTCCTTGTGCTTTGGCTTTCAAAACCCTCTCCACCTCAGCTACCTGCTTCCCATCTATGAAAACTTCCTTAAACACTGTCTTCTATAATCAGGACCACATCAACTTGTAGTTTTATTCTTAATGTAAATACTACTAACCAGATACATTCAGGCACTACAATTCCTAGCATTTGGACTGCCCTCATGAATGCCCTGAAACTGGAAAGTGTTAGAGCTGGTGATGCTGGTGATCACAGCTAGGCAGGAGCCAGTCCACCAGGGCTGAGAAAACTAGGGCAAGGGGATTGGAGTTTTAAGTGCAATGGAAAGTTATTGAAAGGTATAAACTTGCTTTAAAGCAAGAGAAAGATATGATCAGATTTTGCAAAAGAGCCCTCTGTTTGGAAAGTTAGGCAAAAGTTCAAACTAGAGGCAGAATTGGCTTGTTGCACAGTATCAACGGTAGGAATATGGGGAAGTGGAAACTAAGAAAAACTTCAGAGATAAACGTGACAGAATTTGGTGATGAATTGGATGTTGGAAGGGCGAGTGAGAGGAAAGGTCAAAACCGAAACCCAGGTTTCTGGCTTGAATCACTGGGTGGATAAAGATGCTTTCTGCTTGGATAAGGAAAACAGGAAGAGAACCTGATTTTGATTTTATTTTGTTTTCAGTTTCCTTGCTTTTTTGGGGGAGACTTGTAAGTTTGTTGTTGGATATCTTAAATTTGGATGAGAAGGATGCTGATGTATGTAGGATTCCTGAGCTCAGAGAAAGGTCATTGAGTGTGCTAGGCAGTTTGTAGGGAGAATTTGTCAGTGAGCCCACATAAGGCAAGTCTAAATATAAGAATATAAAAATAAGAAATCTAAAGATAGAAAAGCTACATAAAGTTTTCTGGTCAACCTAAATACATTAAACTTCTAAAGCTGTAACAAAATAGTCCAATGTCTGTTTATATGCCATTTTTAGTTTAATTATACATATGTATTTTAAGTAATGTAAAATATTGTTTGAGAGAGAAACCTTTTTCCTTTTATTTTATGACACAATTTTGTTCAAATGCTTCAGACACATCAGTGTTTTCATCATTACCAGTCAGAGTCAGATCATGTGACCCTGTTTTCCACAGCACATTATCTTCATTTTGGTCTGAGCTGTGTGACATACAAGACCTCCCCAGAATTTAATTCCAAGCTGCAAGCACATTTTCATATAATTTTAATAACATAAACATCAGTTGGCCTTTTTCTTTGTTCTGAAGATATATCTTCATGATTACCTTCTAATTATTTATTGTATAGCTTTATTTTAAACAATTTTTAACATTTACAATGGTGAGGTCATACCCCCCAGCCGCATAATTTCCAAGTCTCTATTACATTCCTTCAGATTCCTTTTTTAAAAAAACAAGAACCAATTCTATTGAGTGACTTTTATCATTGTATAAAATAAAATAAGCGTTGATATTCTTTTTTTCCCCCAGCCTGATGTTTTTTCCCAAAACGGTTGTATACTAGTCATTGGTTATCTCCTTCTTTTCATGGAACCTTAATATGCCTTCATTGGGCATTGTTTCTTATGGCATAGTCTTTCTATTGAAAATCACATAGGCTGGTAATTTCTTCTCTTACCATTACATATAGACCATTTTAGTTATACCTTATAGCCTTGAAGATGATGGCTAGGAGAAGGGAATGTTTTCTGAGTGTGTGCACTCAAAAAGAAAAAAACCCCAGGTAGTCAGAGGAATGGTCTGTTGTTATTGTTGTTGTTATTGTTATATAAAAACCTTTGTAAGGATCACCTTTCATTTTAAGATAGTGAATTTCCATTGTGAATTTTTAGCCTAGTTCCTTGCCAGTATTTTGTCAAGGGAATCAGATTTATTGATATACTTTTCCATGACCCTACCAAGAATTGCCCTAACTTGGTTTATGTACTATACTTAAAATATAATAATGCAAGAGTGACTTCAAATATTAATTAGGTGGCATGTGTAAGTAGTATAGTTTCGGTCTGGTTAGATCAGGGAAATTCTAAGGTAATTAAGGTTCTGATTCATTTCTTTCTTGGGATTGCTATTATGAAAAACTGTTCATCATCAATTTTACCTTATAAAACTGTACTGAGAAGTTGTTTTCTGTCCAGGACCGTGGGGATGAAGATGTAATGCAAATATGTGACGCCATCACTTACAGAGAGTTTAAGGCACATGCTTTATGATGATGGATCAGTTACATTAAAAATGGGAGGAGTGTAAAATGGTCACTTGAAAAATACTAATAAAAATTAGATGAGTAGAAAGAAACTAGAGACCTGTTCACATTCAATCTAGTATTTGTAATTTAGGCTAACCAAATGAATACTAAAATATTTCACTTATCTGTAACCTTTAGGGATTGAAAATTTTGCTTTATCTTTCTAAGGGCATTTTATTTTCTAAATACCTATGATTTGCATTCTTAATGATACAAGAGAAATAAATTTAAGCTAGCATGGTTTTCAGTATCGGGTAAATAAACACAAAAAAGATTGATTTGTTTCTTCTTTACTGCATAGTTTTCAAAAGCAAAGAAAAATCACTCAGCATTAAATTTCCACGGTTTACACACTCAACAACTATATACTTTCATGTTGTCAGAAAATGCCTTAGAAGTTATACCTTTAGGAAATAATAAGACCAAACTTAACTATCGTTTAATTCATGGACATTTGACTGAAAAGTAACCTGAAAACTATATGGACTTGGTTTAAATGACCATATGGTCTTTATTTGTGAAGTACAGTTTTTCATGTCATTTCACCTATTTAATGCTTATATGTTTGTATCACTCATCACACATTTAAAGAACAAAACAAGCAGATGTTTTTAAAGGCCTGTGTTCACTTTGTAGCGCATTTGTAACTCCTGTATATGGGAATAACATATCAAATGAGTATGTAAAATAAGAAAAGTAAAAGTGGCAGGTAAAAAGGAAGAAAACGTTAAGGTTACTAATACTTGTTTCCCTTTGGTTTTACTTTCATTCTCCCATCTTTCATCCTTGATGTTAAACTTTACTTGCATTTTCTAAAATGATTGTTTTAGAAATGAATTTTCAGCACAGCCACCTTTTATGCTGTTTTCTGACTCATGTCTAGTGTAATCAGTTGTAATATCTGTTATCTACAACTCAGCTATCTATACTTGTAATTTTAAAAAGAAGTGAGTAAATAGAAAATGAGGGAGAGCAGTTCTCAAGTTTTGGGGATCATTAATTCCCTTAATTATTTATTGAGTGTTCACATTATACATAATGTTACCCTGTGGATATAAAAGTAAATATAACACATGGTCTCTGCTTCAAGTTGCTTATAATCTTAGAGTAAGCATGCAGTCATGAAAAATTAAAGGACATTAGCAAAAAGTAATATGAAAGATGCCATATGAGCTGCATGCCAAATGAGTAGTGGAGTACTACTGCAAATTCAGGGGACAGAGGACTTCTTTGATCTAATCATCATCTTTTAATTCAATGTAAGATTTTTTCAAAATTACAAGTATATTTTAGCATATAAGTCAAATCAAAATAAGCTAAGGACTTTAATGTAAGACCTGAAACTATGAAACTACTGAAAAAAATTGGGAAAATGCATCAGGATACTGGTCTGGGCAAATATTTTTTGGGGGGGTAAGACCTCAAAACCACAGGCAACAACAACAACAAAAATAGACAAATGAAATTACATCAAGCTAAAAAGCTTCTGCACAGCAAAATAAATAGTTAACAGTGAAGAGCCGATCTAGAATGGGAAGACATAAATCCAAGCTACATATCTGACAAGAAACTAATATCCAAAATATGCAAGAAGCTTGTACAACTGATAATCTTATTTAAAAATTGGCAAAATATAAGAATACACATTTCTCAAAAGAAGACATACTAATGGCCAGCAGGTATATTGAAGAAAATGCTTAGCAAGGCATGGTGGCTCATGTCTATAATCCCATCACCGTGAGAGGCCAAGGTGGGAGGATTGCTTGAGCCCAGGAGTTAGAGACCTATGTATATTCAGTTTTCCCAGCACTATTTGTTGAGGAGACTATCCTTTCCCCACTGAATGTTCTTGACACTTTGGTCAAAAATGAGTTAGCTGTAAATACATGGATTTATTTCTGGCTTCTGTATTCTGTTTTAATGGTCTTTGAGTCTGCTTTTATGCCAGTACCATGCTGTTTTGGTTACTATAGCTTTGTTGTAAATTTTGAAGTCAGGTACATGACCAGATATGCCTCTGACTTTGTTCTTTTTGCTCAGGATTGCTTTGGCTGTTGGAGGTCTTCAGTGGTTCCATAAGAATTTTAGGATTGCTTTTCCTATTTTCTGTGAAAGATGTCATTGAGATTTTGATAGAGATTGCCAAAGATAATCATTATGTAGCTTTTATTTTTACTGATCCCAGAATATGGCATGGATATTTCTCTCCTACTCTTTTTCCTCCATTCTTCTGCCTGCCTAGGTTCAACGACTCCTATCCAAAGTCCACATTCCTTTCTGTTCTGGGCCATAGTCCTTTCCCCCTTCTCTGAACTTGGAACTCACCCCTCTGGTACTTAATAGATGCTCCAAGGTGAGCCCTCTCTATTGGAACTTCATAATTAACATTCAGGCCACATAGTAGAACACAGTCACACTTAGTCAGTTTGCCAGATACCTGTTAGGAAGATCTTTACTCAGTATTTTGAGAAAATACATGATACTCAGTCATTCCATTGATCCTTGTGAAATTTTTGGTTTTCCTAGGAGTGGAATTGATTGCCACCCTGCCTGGTGCCTATTTTAAATGAAAATGATTTCTCTTATTGTGTTTTCAGAGATCTTTGTATTTTCTAGATCCAAGTCCTTTATCAGATATTTGTTTTACAGATATTTTCTCCCAGATATGGTGTGACTTTTTTTCTTGACAGTGTCTTTAGAAGAGCAGAAATTTTTAATTGTCAACACTTCTGTATCCTTATCTTTGTAGTTATAATCATGCATGACTATTATAATAAATCAAAGTATATTAAAGTATCTCCCCTATCTGATGTACCCCTTTAGTATTTAAAGACACTAATAATCTAGTAAAAGAGAAATTTGTAATGTTATATTCAAGGCTAAAATTTTTGCTTTAAGAAATGTGTTTTAAAAGTTTTTTTGTAATTCAAAACTAAAATTTCTCTTCATGTTCAAGAGGGCACTTAGGAAAAAAAGAAAGAATTGCCTATTGAAATGTTCCATTTAATCTGTTTTGCTCTTCTTTTATTCTAGTGTTATCCAAGATAAATTCTGTGGGATTATAAACATCTCAGTGGAGGGCCTACATGACGTCATGACGGAAGACCCTGAAACAGGAACTTATAAAGAGTAGGTGGATCATTTAATTAAGCACAATTTGTCTTAGGGGAGAGTTAAATATATGCTGCATGGTTTTTGTCCTCCATCCCCATATAAGCACACTATGGTGATTTTGTAATTTTTCCTCTTATACAGAAAAATTTTTATTATTTGTTTTTATGCTTATAATATTTATCGATTGCTCTTGGGATCTGCTTTACACAGTGATGTTCTGAATTGGATTTCTTTGATCTAATCATCTTATGATTCAACGTAAGATTTTTTTTTAATTCCAAGTATATTGTAGCATATAAATTATTTTTAAAGATGTTTCAAGCATGTCTTTTTTTCAACTTAGAAAGTTCCCTAGCTGGGCATGGTAGCATGCGCCTGTAGTTCCAGCTACTCGGAAGGCTGAGGCGGAAGGATTGCCAGAGCCCAGCCTGGACCTGGGTGATAAGTGACAGAGTGAGACTCCAACTCAAAAAAAAAAAAAAAGCCCCAGCTTTGAAATCAAATACCTATGTTCAAATCCTGGCTCTTCAACTTATTAATGATGTGATCCTGAGAATGTTTCTTAACCTCTCTCTGCCTCAGTTTCTTCATCAAAACCTTATAAACATCAAAAACATGTTTATACCCTAGAATCTAAGCCTATAATCCCAGCTCTTTGGGAGGCTGAGGTGAGTGGATTGCCTGAGCCCGCGGGTTCGAGACCCATCTGGGTAACTTGGCGAGATCTCATCTCTACAATAAATCAAAAATTAGCCGGGCATGGTGGTGTGTGCCTGTAGTTCCAGCTACTTGGAAGACTGAGGCGGAAGGATCGCCGGAGCCCAGCAGGTCGAGGCTGCGGTGACTGGGAGCGGCCACTGCACTCCAGTCTGGGTGACTGAGTGAGACTCCAACTCAAAAAAAAAAGAAAGAAAGAAAGTTCCCCTACCCTTCAGTCAAGTTAGGGGGAAAAGGAATATGAATTGCTTTGTATTTGCCTGGTTGAAGCTTCACTGGTGCCCTTAATGTATTAGGGGGTCATGTGGTAGTTGATTACTTTCAAAAAAGAGTAGTTAAAATTATATTTTTAGATGTATAGTTAAAAATTATTTTTACAGAAATAATGATTATTTCTTGCAACTTAATTTGAAATTTTCCTTTTTGAGTGAGAGTCTCACTCTGCTGCCCAGGCTAGAGTGAGTGGCATGATCACGGCCATCACAGCCTTAACCTGCTGGGCTCAGGCTATCCTTCCACCTCAGCTTTCCAAGTAGCTGGGATTATAGGTGTGCACCACCACCCCTGGCTAATATTTTATTTTTATTGTAGAGATGAGGTCTCACCATGTTGCCCAGGCTGATCTCAAACTCCTGGGCTCAGGTAATCCTCTCACTTTGGTCTCCCAAAGTGCTGGGATTACAGGCATGAACCACCATACCTGGCCTGCATGTTTCATATAACGATAAGCAAGACTTCATGAGATTCCAGATCACTTGATTTCTTCTCTTTAATAAGTTACTGAGCCTCTTTGTTCATTATGAAGCTATCGATAGAAATAGGAACAATTATCATTTGAGACATATTTTGTTGAATATATGGAAAACATATATGTTGTTGAATCTTATTAAACATATACACAAAATGTGTCTGATATGTTACTTAGCTTTTGAGAAAACAGAAGTTCATATGAAGTGGAAACATCAAACTTTTTGAGGCTACAAACCAAAAATAAGAAATCATTTGTGCATGTAGGCACGTTTTTAAAGTTAACATAAGGGTTTATAGCACATGAGTGTAAATAGTATGTTTTTATACTTAATATGTGGCAAAGTTTACAACTCTTTGTGCAATATTTAATATATATTCAGATACTCCTTGTCCTCCTTGGAACATACAATATTTATTTGGGGGGGAGACATGGCTGATAGAACAGTGAAAACACCAATAATGAGTAAAGGCAGTTATATATGTTTTGGACAGAGCACACAAAGCAGTATAATTCTAGATGGTGCTTTAATAGAAAGTTGGAGAAAGAAAAGGTACCGTGTGTTATGAAGGATAGACGTTAGGCTGTGGAACAACATTGTAACATGCTTTAAGTAGAAGAGGTGAAAGTCTGGAAGTTATTAGAAAGAAAATTTAGAAATTATTCAGTATACTCTCATGATATTAAAATCGAGATATCAAGGCTCAGAAAAGTACATCAACACAGCAGATTTGTACAAGAGTCAAGATGAGAACTAAGATCTTTTGACTCAATACATCAAGTTCAGACATGAAGAAGACGTTTTAGTTTGGAAGGGGGAACTGTTGAAAGTAAGGAAAACAAACTGACTAGGAGACAGTTACAGGAATCCATACTGGAAAGACCTAGAGTGAAGGGTTAGTGTTCATGGGTAGCTAGAACATATGACCACTGTTTTCCTTTTTCCCCAGAATTGTGTGGTGACATCTCTTTACCCTGGTATGTTGTTTGGCATGTGGATGCACAGTGGAGAAACAAGTTGCCAAACTTTTCTGAGTCTGTTTCTAAGAGTGTTTAGACTGGATCTCTGATAAATCTTCCTGCTTTGTAATTTATGTATTACATGGTTTTCTATAAAGTACGATCCATGAGACTACAGGACATAATTAAACATTCAGAAAAATCCACATGAGAAACATAAAACATTTACTTATGTGTCTAACTTGGCCTCCAGCTACCCCTTTCTGTTTATTTAAACAGTTTATTCAAAGAAAGTTAATCATTTTGGTTCTGTAACTCTTAATGGTGTTCTCAATTTAGAATGACTTAGAACAAAGGAATGAAACCCTGTTTTCTTTACCTGCATAAGTAGTGTGTTAGGGTCCTTCGGAGAAACAACCAATAGAAGAAAAAAAACCCTACATACATAAAGAGATTTATTATAAGTAATTGTTTCACATGATTATGGAGGCTGAGGAGTTCAAAATCTATAGTCGGCAAGGTGGAGATCCAGGAGAGAGCTGATGGTGTAAGTTCTAGTCCAAGTTCTATTCAGGCCACCTTGGGGAGGGCAACCTGCTTTACTCAGTGACAGATTCAAATGCTAATCTCTTCTAAAAATAGTCTTGCTGGTACACCCAGAATAATGTTTAACCAAATTTCTGGGCATCCAGTGGCTCAGTCAAATTGACACAAAAAAATTAACTATCACCCTAAAAAAGTCTTGTTAACAATTGGGTCATCTTTTTATTCAGATCTATTTATACAGGCACAGTGCTGTGTGAGGAAGCAGCTGAGTGTCTGACCTGAAAGAACTCATAGCTCAGGAGGGGAAGACGGAAACCAATGGACTATTACTAGCTGCAGTAGGGGAAGGGGTCCAGGGAGACTGAAAATAACTCCCAAGGATGTGTTAAGTAGCATGTGTGAAATACAAAGAACCGTGTGCTATATTCTGTTGTCAATGGCGGTCCTCTGGTGATTTCCTCTGGGAAGTGACATGACCAGATTTATACTTAGGAAGGCCACTTTGGTAGACTGGGGGATAGCTGCAGGGGTGGATGCTTTTGAATGACTTCAGACCAGTGAGATGACCTAGAATACTTGTTACAAATGCAGATTCCTCTTCCTTAGTCCAGACCCATTATATCTGAATCTTTAGGGGTTGGACAATAGAATCTGCATTGCAAACAGGAACCATAGTGTTTTCTGTACACTGTAAAAATTGAGAGCTACTGCCCAGGAGGTGGGGAAACCATGTTAGAGTAATCTTATCTTGGTGAGCATTGACGAGATGAATTTGAGGTAGATTTTTGAGGAATGATTGGTAGGAATTGGTGACAGATAAGTGTGACCAAAGAGAGTTGAAAAATATTTGTAGTTTTGGTGACATGTGACACACATGTATAATTATTTAAAATAAATATGTATATAAAGACAGATATTAAGCTTTAACAATAAAGAATTGTCTCTGACAACAAAATAACTGTAGGCACATGGCTCCAGAATTAGCTGATATATCAGGCTAGCCAAAAGCTAGTTATATGACATTAGGGGGAAAAAATCATTGTTAAAATCAGTTCCTTGAGGGCTGGAGAGTTATAAGTAGGAAGCACTTTTGATCGTTTGGCCTCATATAGGACTGTAGTTAACAAAGTGTGCAACATCCCCCTCCCCTAACACACAACATTGGCATCCACATTATGAAGGAAATGATGATAAGGCATTACAGAGGATCTTGTGAGAATGTAGGCGATGATTGTGGAGGCCCCTGCAGTCTGTGCTTTAAGAAAGCCCATCAGGTGATTTAGGTGCAAGCTCAAGTTTGAGAATCGCTGATAGATTTGTGGAACATGACTTGAATACTTGGCCTTTGCCACTAGCTGTCCCACCTACGATCTCAGATGGTTTTTCAGGTAGAGTGGGGCAAGGCTTTTTTCAGTCAGTTGTTCTGGTTCTGTTCAGGTGCTAGAACAAGGGCAAATTTGAAGCCTCCAAATGTGATACTCTGGAGGAGGGACAACTTTATTCACACGAGGAAAATTTTGAGGGAAAATGCTATTTATCAGTGCTCAGTGAATGTAAATTCAGCTGTACTTTGCTCATCTGAATTACGTTGGGGCACAGAGTTGACTTAGATGAAATGAAAGGTGTTACTGCAAGTAGCTTTTAAATCAGACATAATTTGAAAGGTTTTATGTTTCATGCTGACTCTTGTTAGTTGTGTTTGGCTGGTTGGCATTTCTTGTTGAGAAAGATTCTGATGTAGCAGTAAGAGTACCTAGATCAGTCCTGTGATTTCTGTCATGAGTGTAGAATGGAGGAGTAGCTGCTTATATTCACATGTTAGTCATTCCTATTTTAAACTGTTGTGTTTATATTTTATTAGTATTACTATTATTACATGTACAGTCTACACATTTTAGCTAACTAGACATCTATTAACTCTCATGCCTTTTATGTAAAACAAGATTTCCTATTTTTGGTCTTCACAAAATGAGATTTGACTTTTAATTGGAAATTTTCTTGCAGTAGAGTTTCAGCTTGGGGCTTTTCAATACATATTTAAAATTTTTTCACTTTCTACCTTCCAGAGACCCAATTGAATGCAATTTGCAGAATTTCAGAGCAAAAAAAATCTGCTCTTTGGGTAGCTTTTAGTCAGTGAAAGAAACAAAATGGGTATAAGCATGTATCTCCAGAATATGCTCCAGTATTAGTGTGATAAATCTTTTAACTTAGGGAATGCAGAACGGAGGGTGTTCACTATGCAAGTTAACAGATTTTGAAATGCAGTGGAAGAATTTGATGCAAAATAAAGCATGCTTCCATGGATATCCGTATTCACTGCAGTTAGAATTCAAGTCTGCAGCATGCATAAAATAGCTAGTGTGGAGGACTCCATCTTATTATTCAGTTCTAAATTACAGACTGGGATGTAGACCTTTTCAAGACATTTCATGTTATTAGATAGCTTTTGGGTTGATATAATAATGTAATTTTCTTGCTTTGTGCCAAGTCCATTGCCCAACTACTTGTGCTACACTGCATTGTAGCATGGTAGACAAAAGCATTGCAGCTCTGAGACGAAGTCAAGGCCATGCAGTGAGTTACGGATTGTGTTCTTGCTGGTTTTCAGGACTTCTGACCCCTAAGGTTCTTACTCTTTGATCCCACCAGTGTGCACTGACGGGGTCAGAGGCAGTTGCCCCAAACATTATTTTAATGGTGGGGAGTAGACGTAGAGGACACCAATGTCCACTACAAGAGTGAAACTGATTCAATTTTCTGGTATCAGCACTTGTCCTTAAGTCTAAATTACAAATTATTTACACAGCTGAGTCAGGAATTGTCTTTCATCTTACTTGCTGCAAAACATAAGAGAAGCCTAGCTTTCTCTGCCACAATTTCTTGGTTAGGAAACCATGATGCTGATAAATCACGGAATTCTCCTATTCTAAGTTAGGAAGCCATGGGGTGGGTTTGTTCCATCAATATGATTCACTAGATGAGTTTCATTTCTGGTCTCCCTGGAACCATGTTGACTGAATAGGAAACTATGTTTCTATTATCTCTGCTAATGGTGAAGAGCAGTGGTGCAGATAATAAAAATAAAATGATTTATAACTGTGCTAAAGGTGCAAGTGCTGTCAGGGACAAGTTCCTCATGGCACAGGAATGTTAGTTGAAATATGAAGTAGATTGTTACATAATTAATAATGTTTAATGATGTTATTCTTTAAATTATTACATGTATAAAACTCTGTAAGCATGTAAAAATTAGGGGAAAATAAGTACTAATTTTTAAAGTGTATCATTTTTTAGTAAGATATAAGGAGTATACATGCCTTGCTTTGTCAACTGATGTTTGGTTCAAGTTTGCCTTATGTAACTAAACTTCTTACCATTTACTATCTTAAATGACCAAGTATAATGCTTTAAAATTTTTGTGTGGCCCTTTTTAAAGTGAGATATATTTTCATAATTTAAAAAGTTGTTTTAAATTATAAATCTAATTTGTCTAGTCTTCACATCTTGGTAACTAGGTGCATTCATGTTCTTAATGATTTTCAGGGTTGATTTTTAAGAATATTATAGACATTTATCAATAAACAAACATGTTTTTTAAATATTATAGCTGTATGTTGATGTCTCATCTTGAAGAGCCAAAAGTAACAGAAGATGAAGAACCACCCACAGAACAAGATAAGAGAAAGAAGATGGTAAGTTATAAGAGTAACTTTTAAAAATTAAAATTAAAAAAATTAAATCATAATTATTTTCTGTAGGTTTAAAAATATCTTTTCAGTTCATCTGTCCATCTCTCTCTATAAATATATCCATCTATCCCTTGTTGCAGAATTAATGTAAGGTATCTGAGTTTTGAAATTTGGAGTATACCTTAAAACAGAGAAGTTGTATTCCAGTATAGGAGGTTGAGGTTAACTTTTGATCTGAAATAATTGTTGCTTAAAATGCTTTTTCTTCTGTTTTGAGGAGATATACTGAAATTGCTTATGTTCCCTATTATTCTATAGATCTTCACAATGAACTTTTTCTGATGTGCATCACAGGCTTTTGTAAAAATACTCCTAAATTAACTGCTAGCCTGTTTTGAAAACCATTAATTCTTATTAGAGGAATTGAATTGGAAAAAATAACAAAACGAAGGAAACTTCTGAAATATCTTGCCTTTAAAAATTATTTACAATCTTGAATTTTTAAATAATTATTTTGACCATACATATAAAATAGTTATACAGCGAGGGCGCCCCCCACGAATCTCTTTTAATCTTCTGGCCTCATCACTTAACTAACTTAATTGTACCTTCTTTCCTCATTTGCAAAATGAAAACAGTAGTATCTACCTCATAAATAGAATAAGTAAAGTGATAACTACAATGGCTATGGGATAATACTGGATACCTAGTCATTACTATGTAAGTATTAACTATCATCATTATTTTAATCTGATCCTTATATTCACACCTTGAATTACCACACATTAACGCTGAAGGGCTTCTTCCTCTACTTGTGGCTAATACTGCACTGCTCCAACGGGATTCTTTTGAATGCATTTGAGTTTAATTCATTTTACTTTGCTTTTGTGCTAAATATCATCTTTCTAGCACATAGTGTAGAAGAAAGGACAACATCCAAGGATTCTTAACACCCGAATTCTAATTTGGTTTGTGCTGTTATTTGTGACCTTAAGCAAGTCACCTTGTCTTTGTAGAACTGTTTTGTCTCATCTGTAAAATGTGGCAGAAATTGGATTGGCAAATTTCCAGGGCCTGTGAACTGAAAAATTATTTGATTTTTTGGGTACCATTCCTTTTTTTCCTCAAAACATAATGTTTATGAGTACAGTAAATCCTCACTTAACATCATTGATAGGTCTTTGGAGACTGCTACTGTAAGTGAAATTGTCTTATAATGAAACCAGTTTTGCCATAGGCTAATAGATATAAACAAGTAGTTAGGGCATATCTCTGGTCACAAAAACATCACCAAACTTCTAAATGAAGGCCTGAAGCACTTCTAACAGTAAACATTGAAATAAATGTGAGCTGTACATACGTTTTAAGAAAGATTAATAACAACAACTAGGATAATGATTTGCCCACTCTTTGGTGAGTCAGAATGATGGTGTTGGTGGCAGTAGGGTAAATCAAGAAATAAATGTTTGCAAGTGGATGTTGTAAGGAGCACCTCCTACCACCACGCAATTCAAAACCAAAGAAGAACAAATCTAGTGAGCTTGCCAAATACTTTCTTATGTCATCATTTGCTGTTGTACATTTGTGCGATTACCGTATATTTTATTAATTTTTATTTGACAATAATTTGTATTCATTCATATTGAGGATGGCGGGTGACTAGAGCCCATCCCAGCAGCTCAGGGTCAAGCCATGAACCAGCCCTGGGCAGGGCCATTTCCTGACAGGGTGTACTCAGACAGGGACATTTAGACATGCCAATTCACATCATGTGCACAGCTATGGGATATGGGAGGAAACTGGAGTACCCGAAGAAAACCCACATGGACATGAGGAGACTGTGCAAACTCCACATAGGCAGTGATTCTGGCCAAGGATTGACCCCCCCCCCCCCCATTAGTGTCAAAGGCCACAACATTATGCAAGGACCTGCTGTACAGACATGCACTGCATAACCACGTTTTGATCAACAGGGGGCGTCATATACATTGGTGGTCCTATAAGTTCATAATGCCATAGTTTTATTGTACCTTTTCTATGTTTAGATATACAAATACTTACCATTGTGTAATAGTTTCAGTTATAGTAACATGCTGTACAGGTTCCTAGCCTAGGAGCAGTAGGCTTTTAGTCTAGGTGTATAGTAGGCTATATATATACCACCTAGGTTTGTGTAAGTATACTCTATGTGGTATTCACAAGAGCAGTTTGCCTAATGACGCATTTCTCAAAGTGTATCCCCATCATTAACCCTTTCCTGTTTAACATGAGGATACTCACCATCAGTGCTTTTGGCTACAGTGTTTACCCCAAGATAATATATATGTATTATACTGTATACTGTATATAAATATATACAGTAATATATACACAGTGTATATATATATATATGCAGTAATTCTCTCTCTTTTTGTAATTCCAAGTTCTGTTTAGAAGTAACCCCAAGAATAATTTTTATATATTATTTTCACATGGAAAACCAGTCAGATTTATTTCAGCCTCAAAGGGCATGTTTATGTAAAATTAAATGAACACAGCAGCAAGCTGCACTTTTTTTCTAAGTGGGTAAATTAAATGATGCATGACTGTATACCTTCAGAAGTATTTCTACCTTGGAATTAAACTGTTATGTGATATCTGAATATATGGAAAGTGTATATTTTTCACTTATAGTGATGATAGCCTCTAGGTATAACCTAACAATTTGTCTTTCTTCCAAAGCATTGAATATATATGGTATTATAGAAAAATATAAAATTTTTCTTCACAAAATTCTGAACTTTAAATAATAGATACTCAGTCATCAGCTTTTGTGCACACTTTATTAATATTAGTTAGTCTGGTAGATTTACCCATGGCAAATTAATCAACTCAAATCTGTCTTTCAGTCTGTATATAATCTTCAGTAACATCATATAGTAGTTTATTTTAATTCTAACTTCATTTTCAAGGTAAGCGAAATATTATCTCAAAGATCAGTGTGACAGCATGATTTTTAGAAATTATACTTAATGTTCCCTGACTTAGTCTTGTAATCCTGAATTTTATTTGAGAGTGATTATTTTGTCATTCGTTCTAATGTATAGTATTAATTTATAGAACAATCATTTTTAAAGTAGCTGATTTTATTTGAAGTTATTGGTTACAGTAGCTATTTCATATAGATTTATATTATCATCTCGACTAAGATTTCTAGTACCTTACAGATATGCTGCATATCACAGCAGTTTTTGATTGAAGCTGGGATTATGTATCTTAACCTTCATTAAAATCTAATTATGAATACAGTGTTAGTTTTCCTATAACTTTAAACAAACAAAATTAGTTGTCTCTTCAGTTACAAGTATAAATTATGTAATTTTTAAAGTAATTATGTCATCATTCTTGCACTGTGATGTCTTTAACATTGTATTTATCTAGAGGTAGCTTATTTGTTATTTCAAAGGTAAAGGGGAAGCATTTGCTGGTAAATAGTTATGAATTATTATTTTTTAAAAGTCTAGCAGCAAAGGTTCTCATTTTAAAATGAAATTATTCACAGGAATTTAAAGTATAGTAGTTACTTAGTTCAAGGTCACATAAAATGTGGAGGTTGTATTTCAGCAGCTGCTTTGTGTAGAGGATAGCAGTGGTAATTGTAGTTCAGATAAACAGATACTTAATATCAGATGTGCCAAATAATTTTCAACAGGTTTCTGAGAATTCTCTATATTTTGTCTTAAATAAGGATGAAATTTTTGTCAGGAAAGCCATTAAAAGCTGTCCAGACTTTTGATCTCCTTTTTTTCCCCAGCCATTCTCTGTACCTTTCATTTTGCGAAAATAATACTTAGAATATCAAATGCAGCTCAAGCATTTCACTGCATATCTAATTCTCTATCCAGTATATTCTAATAATAGAACGTTCATCCCGTGACCTTTTCTATAAAGAATTAAACTAATATGTTAACATCTTAAGTTTGTAATTTCTTTTTTATGAAATGTCACTTACAGGCATTTTTTAAGTTATAATTTCCAAATTCTAGTTTCGAGCATATTAATACTTTCTATCAACTTTATGTTACCTGCTAACAAAATATTATTATTTTTTCATATTATTGCCTTTTGAATTAATAAATGAAAATTGCATATATCTATAATGTACAACATAATATTTTGAAATGCGTATACATTGTGGGATGGCTGAATCAATCTGACATATGCATTACTTCATGTAATCATCATTCATGATAAGAACACTTAAAATCTACTCTCTTTGCAATTTTCAAGTATACAATATATTTTCAATTATAGTCACCATGTTGAACTTAATCCTCCTAACTGAAGTTTTCTATCCTTTGACAAACATCTCTTCTGTCATCCCCAGCAAGAAAGTATTATTAATGAAATATTTGATATAATAAGTAAAGCTATCCTAATGAGGTACATCTGATTATTCATTCCTGTTATATGTTGTTGTCCGTGGGAATTCGTGGGGGATTATTTCCAAGACCTCTTGCAAAAACTACAATCTGGGGATGCACAAGACCCTGATATGTAATGGCATAGTCTTTGCATATAATCTATGCATATTGTCCTATATACTATAAATCTTCTCTAGATTACTTCTAAGGCATAATACAATATAAATCTATGTACATGTTTGTTGTACTGTATTGTTTAGGTAATATTGACAGAAAAAAAGTCCAAATGTTTACTACAGCGGCAGTTTTGTTTTTATGAATACATATTTTCAGTTCTGCATTGGTTGAATTCATGGATATAGAACCTACAGATATGGAAAGCTGGCTATGTTTCTCAATTTAAGCCCCAGATATATTTTGATAGTCTCCTTCTGTAAATAATCTGGTTTAATACACATATATACTTACTAATTGCTTTAATTGATAATGGGAGTATAAATAAATATTGTAAAAGCTGTTCTAGCCTTTCATTCACTTGTGCTGGTAGAAGTAGTACACATAATACAGAATGATGTATCCATATGGACTGTTTGAAGTAATAATAGTAATATCATGTGTGTGTGTGTGTGTGTGTGTGTGTGTGTGTGTGTGTGTGTGTATGTATATATGTATGTATGTATGTATGTGATATTTAGGGAGGAATGTTACCTGTTTTTCCAGAACATATTTTACTCTCATTTTATCTCCATAACATTTTTGTCACCCTGTATAGATTAGGAAACCAAGGCACAGAGAAGCTACCTCTTGTTCAACATTATAGATTTAGGTAAAGACCAAGATTGGAGCTGAGCTTTCTTGACCCTTTACACTCTACAATTTTAATTAGAATTTTAAACTAAAAATTTTAATAAAATTTCTGTAGCTTTTCTAAAGTACTTTGAGAAATCCCCACACTATTTTGCTGAAACTGCAGAATAAATGAGAACTACATATTCAGGGGAAAATACACAAGGTTAGAACACGGCTCAGCTACCACATGCCAATAAAATTGAGACTAGATCTACAGAGAAGTATAGTTTGTCACGTCCTTGTGTCAGACATTGCTATGAAGCATGTGCTTTATTAATTTGTAGACTTACTTCAGTAATTGAATTTAGTTTGCGGTCATGTAACAAACTTTAACTGAGAGCTGGAATAATGACTTCAGAATGTCCAATGACAGACAAGGTCAATTTCAAGGAGAGCATTAATGATAACTGACAAAACTGGCGATCTTTTTGTGAAGAACTTTGACTGTTTATTGTATTTAAGTATTATTTTTAAGTATTTTATGTACATACTGAGTACTCATGTACATGCCAGACACTGTTCTTGGCTTTGAGGATATAGCAGTAAACAAGACGGATGAAATCCCTGATGAAAGGGAGCTTTTGGTCTACTTATTGGGTAATAAAAAAATGTATGTAGCTATAACAATGCTGAGTAGTGTTGAGCTAATGAAGATTTACGTTAAGTAATAAACATTACTGTAGTTTTCTAAGTTTGTAACATGTTCATAAAATTTTGAAGTTTTGTATATATTGTCTTTATAAATGTTTTGGCTGTATTTTAATTAAAGTCTATAGCTGGGTTTTTATGCCCTCAATTTGTTGGCATTGACATTGCTTTTTACCCTCTTTAGTATTATGTCTTTGTAAACTTTCTGTGTAGTTTATTATTTTTTTCCTTCAGAAATATTATTTTGGGAACTTTTGACAAACAGTTCCCGTAATCAATTGTACTTCCAATGGATTTGATATATTTTTCATCTTTTATCTATGTATGTGAGAATATATCTAGTTTAGTTAATCTAGTTTGTGAATATAAATTATTGCTTTTTTCTTTATCTGTCTCATGAAGTAGATTAGAATTGAAAACATTTCATATTAGACCACTGAAAATAGAATATTATGCATGATCATTTGAATGTGTTGGACTTTGCCTTCAAGTTGCTATTCACTGAGTGAGCTCTGCAAATGGACTTTCACTAGTTTGTAATCAAGTCTTTAGTTTCTGACAAGCTCAAATACTTATATGCCAATTGGTTTTAAATTTTAACTTGAACATTAAATACGGCAAACAGAACCAGCTTTACTGAGCTGCCTCTTAATGCAACCAAGTATGTGTAAACTGTGGTGCTAGCAAACTTGGCATCATAGTCTTCTGCTTTGGTCTAGCATTTGTAAGCAAACTGGTTGTATGTTAGGTTGGGTTGCATTTTATTTGATAAATTCATAACCAGATCCCAAGTCTCATGCCAAATATAACAAATCCTGAGCATGCCCTGCATATTGCTTTGGAGTGACTGTTGTCTTCTGTCCTGCTTTTGCCAAATATAGAAATGGATCAAGGAGAGATAGGAATGCTGCATTGTGGGGATGGGATTGTTTTAAAATCAGAGCCTGCAGGTAGCAAACATCTTTCTCTTTCTTAGAGCAGATAGACATCCTCATTTCTTTCTTTCTCCTCCTCCTTTTCTCATCAACTCTGTTGGAAAACTTTTATTTTGCCCAACTTTAAAATCCACCATCTTTCTTCAGACTTTTACTAAGTATAACTTGGAATACATTATTAGAGGAAAAATGACCCTGTTATCTGTTGTAAATTTTTCATAATGTTTTGCAAGTTTTTTTTCCAAATATACGAGTAAAGCCTGGGCACCTTATATAGTGGTTTGACATGGGGAGTTATAAACTCTCCCTGAATGATTTTGTTCACTGAAAACCAGTGATAAGGATTTTTCAGGTCAGCCTGGGCTTCAAGAGTGTCAGCTCAATGGGTCGGCCAACCAAGCCCCAGAGAGGGTCGTCTGGAGGGGCTGGTAAGCCTAGCCCTGGAAGTATTGGCTCTAATGGGCTGGCAGGGCAAGCCCTGAGAGTGTTGCTGGTTTGGTGGTCTGGCAGTCTTAGCCCCCGGAGTGTGATGGGCCCAGCCCCCCGGGGTGTCTCAGTTTTGGAGTCTCACCTTCTTTCAGCAGCTCTCCTTGTTCAGCTGGCTCTGTCGGCTGGCAAGCCGGCCTCTGGAGTGCATGATGATCTTCTGCAGTTCTTTAGGTTGCAGCTCTTCGGGGTTGAGGTTTGTGTCTTATGCTCAGGAAGAATGAAGGACCTGGACAGCCGGAAAGTAAGAAAGCAGGATTTATTGAGAGGACAGAAAAGCTCCTGTCTTGGGAGGGGACCCTAAGGGGTTGCCCGTCTGGGGCCCAAAACCTGGTGTTTATATAACCCTAAGTCCAAGTCAGTTGGCTAGCACTAGCTGTGAGCTGATTGGTCCGTACTTAGCTGTTCTGATTGGTCAATACTAAGGACTATTTGGCTGGAGGTAGGAGCCTAATGGTGAGCTGATTGGTTGCTTTTCAATCTCAGCAAGTGAGTACTTAAGCTATAGCTTGAGAGGCTGGCGGGGAGCTTGTTTACCAACACAGAGCCTCAGAGGCTTGCAGGAGTTTGCTACGTTGTTACTCTTGTCTGTCTGCCTAGCCTTTCTCTAGTTATCTCCTGTCTCACCAGCAGAAGGATTCTTTTGCCTGCTCTCATTTGCCTCTAGAAAACCTCAACAGAACTAATAGGAAGATATAGTTCTATTGGTACTAATAAGGTGCTGTCTTTTTCTTAATTAAATATCAATAATTTGAAACTTATGCATAAATATATTTTTGTTTTGCAAATAATGTGAGATGAATCCATCATCTTATTGGTGGCTCAGAACTGCCTTTTGAGAATCCTTGCTTTCTAACATTCAGTAATTAAGGTAAATTAAAGCATTACTTCATAAGGCCAGGCACAGTGGCTCACGCCTGTAATCCCAGCACTTTGCGAGGTATTGCCTGAGCTCAGGGTTGCCTGAGCCCAGGGGTTCGAGACCAGCCTGGACAACTTGGCAAGACCTCATCTCTACAATAAATAAAAAAAATTGGCCAGGCGTGGTAGTAGCACGCATCTGTGGTTCCAGCTACTTGGAAAGCTAAGAAGGATCGTGTGAGCCCAGCAGGTTGAGGCCGCAGTAACTGTGATAGTGCCACTGCACTCCAACCTGGGAAACCCCGACTCAAAAGAAGATACTTTCAAGTGTTCAGTTTACATGCAGTGTCACTCTGTTTATGAGTTAAGAGAGCTTTCCTTTTGCTTTTCTCAACTTGCCCAGTCCATTGCATTTCTTACCTTTATTCTCATGCTACATCTTGACCTCTGAATGCTGACATTTCTCTCTCATTATGACCTCTTCTTCCTTACTGACCATTCCTTTTCTCCTGGTAAATCTATTTGTACCTTTTTCTGGAGCCCCACAGTTTTCCCTTATTTTCACAATCAGTTTCTTTTTTTAGACTATAGAGTCTACTGTTCTTTTTGCTGGTTTTACCTTTGAACAAACTAAAGCTTTTACCTTTCCTACTTTGGACCTATGAAATTTCTGGACCCAGGAATCAGGTACACATGTTTTATAAAAGCTCCACATGTTCTTTTAGTGTTCAGCCAGGATTAGAAACCACTAGAATAAGAATTAAACTCCTTGACACTCTTAAAGATCTCTGAGGTCTGCCTCCAAGCAGCCTTTGAAACTTTGTCTTCTTTCCCATTCTGTCTCCTACACTCTGACTAAACCAAAGGACGTGTCTCCACACGTGCATTTTCTGCCTCTCTTACAGGGTTCATACTAATCCTTCCATTTGGAATAACCCTTTTATCCCCTTTCTCTCCACTTAGCTTTCCCATTTGCCATTTTCATTCCTGTATATCCCCAGTTTCCGCAAACACACAACCCCCTCCACTGTCAACATCCTGTACCACAGTCCTACGATTGTTACAGGTGATGAACCTCCGTCGACACATTATCACCCCAAACTCATAGTTTCTGTTCGTTTTGGTATTGTACATTCTATGGGTTTTAACAAATACATGATGGCATGTATCCACAATTGTAGTATCATACTGAATTCTTAAACTTTAATATTAAATAGTAGTTTAAAAATGGTGAATACAAATTATTCTCATTTGGCAAAGAAAGCAGTTTTACTGTTAATTTTTATACATTTTTATACCCTGTGGTTGTCACTTATATGTTAGTTGTCACTTACATGTCACATGCATTTTCACCAAATCTGATTATCTTAAGGTGCAGTTTATAAAAATGTCTGCAAATGCTTACACTCAGTCTTTTTTCTTAAAAAAGATTTAAACAAATTTTTCTTTAACGTAGATGTTTTCTTTTTTTATGACTTAAAATTTTTAATTTAGAGTTAAGAGGTACATGTGAACTTTTATTACATATGTAAATTGCATTCAAGTGAGGTTTAGGCTTCTAGTGAACACTCTCTCCTCCTGGTAGTACACCTGTACCCAGTGTGTGGTTGTGTTCCTTATCCCTCCCCCCTCCTCTCTCCTGTAGCGGTGTCCAGAGTCTGTTGTCCCCACCTTTGTGTTCATATGTCCAGGATTCAGGGCCCACTTATGAGTGAGAGCATGCAGTATTCACTTTTTTGTTTCTATGATAGTTCGTTGAGAATGATGGTTTTCAACTGCATCCATGTTGCTGCAAAAGAAATAATTTTGTTCTTTATGGCTGCATAGTATTCCAGCATGTATGTGTACCATATTTTCTTTCTTTAGGCCATTTTCAAAGGGTATCTGTGTTGGTTCCATGTTTTTACTATTTGATTAGTGCTGCAATGAGCATATGTGTGCTGCTGTCCTTTTAGTAGAACAACTTATATTCTTTTGGTTATAGTCCCAGAAGTGGAATTGCTGAATCATACAGTAGCTCAATTTTTAGTTCTTATAGAAGTGTTTCCTTTTCTCTGTAGCCTGGCCGACATCTGTTGCTTTTTTGACTTTTTAATAGTAGTCATCTCGACTGGTATGAGGTAGTATCTCATTGTAGTTTTGTTTTGCATTTCTCTGATGATTAGTGAAGGTGAGCGTTTTTGCATACATTGTTGGCTACTTGTAGATCTTCCTTTCAGAAGTGTCTGTTCATGTCCTTTGCCCACTTTTTAATTTTTTTTCTTTTTTCCTTTCAATTCATTTGAGTGTCTTATAGATCTTGGATGTTAGGCCCCTGTCAAATGCATACCTTACAAATATTTATTTCCAGTCTGTGGATTGTCCTTTTACTCTCTTGATGTTTTATTTTGCTATGCAAAAACTTTTTTAGTTTGATAAGGTGCCAGCTTTCACTGCGTTTGTTTTTGAGGATTTGGCCATGAATTCATTGCCTACTCTGATGTCCAGGAGTGTGCTCTCTAAGTTTTCTTCTAAGATTCTTATAGTGTGAAATTTTACATGTATGTCCTTGATCCATTTTGATTAATTTTTGTATATGGTGATAGATAGGGGAAATTTTTTTCTTTAACATGTTATGAATGCCATCAAATATAACCATTTAGGGTTGTTTTTACTTATCACTGATCACTTCTAGTATAGACAAATGCATAACATTATTTTGCAGTACAGTGACTATTATCAATTAGCATAATTTTATTTAAGAGTTAGGCTGTCAGTTTTGACATTTTCAGGATATACAGTATAGTCTGAGTCGAGCTTCTGACCCCCAAATGTCCTACTCTGAGCTCTATTCCCTCCTCATTAGCAGGTGGCCTTGGGCAAGCCATTCTGTCAGAACCTGGGTCCACATCCACCAAGTGAAGACATCACAACCCATGCTACCTACTTCACACGGGTCCTGTGTAAACCAACTAGGTCAACATACGTACACATTTCTGACAGCTATAAAGTAAATGACAATTACAGATATGTCAGTGAAGTTTGCCAAAATAATATTCATGCCTATAAAGCTTTTAAATGAAACTACTTAATAAAAAGTTAAGCAAATGAGGACTATATCATATACACTGCATTCCTAGCCTACTCTATTGAGTCTAATTTTATAAAGACTTAATTTATTATAAGGGAAAAACATCTGAGTTAAGATATTTATTAGTGTTTATACAAACAAGCTGCAACTACTAACTCAAAAATAGGAGGGTTTTTTTCCCCAAAAAGAGTGCATTCTTTAACAGGACTGTAATGGAATAAGAATTCCATACAAACAGAAAATATACTTTAACACAAGAAAACAAAGAAGGAATATTGTACTTGGCACAGAATATTCAGGTGATTCAACTGAGTTACCTCTCCATATACTTATTTTCCATATTTATTACAAACATTTGAATCAGTTCTGCACATGGCGGAACTATGTGGTTTTCGCATCTCACAGTGTGAACACAGCAGGTGATGTAGCCTTCAATTCCAAGAGCTTAGGGACTGGACTGCTGCTTTTCAATGTTTTACTAACTATTCCATGACCTTGTCAGGGCCAGTGCCTTTGGTTGCTGATGTTTTGAATATCTGCCACTTTCAGTCTTCTAGGCAAGTAACCCAAATGAATTTGTCTAAGGGGGCCATGGCCTGTTCCATGTCCTGTTTATTCACAGACACCACTAAAATGGCTTTTCTCAGCTCTTCTTCCTCCAACATGGCAACTAACTCTGTTTTGGAAGTGCCAGTTTGGTTTCAATCACAACTGTCTACTACATAAGTAACTGCATCTGTGTTTGAATAGTAACATCTCCAGTGTGGCCTGATACTTGTCTGTCCTCCTAAATTCCAGACTTGGAACTTAAGGTTTTTGTATGTCACCGTCTCTACATTAAATCTGATGGTAGGAATAGTAGTCAAAACTTCTCCACCTTGTAATCTGTACAATATTATGGTTTTTCCTGCTCCATCTAATCCCAAAATTATAATCCTCATTTCCTGAGTTCCAAACAGACTGGAAAAAATATTTGAGAAAAAGCGACCCATAGTGAGCTGGTGAACCACTGGTCTGCCCTCGCCGACCCTCAGAGACAGTCCCGGACTCGCAGACCTTCTGAGCCGGCCTCACACGCCACCCCTGCTCGCCATGCCCACTGTGGCTCCCAGCAAGTCCAGTTGGCTGGTAACATCCACGTTTGGCCTTCCGGTGAGGCGGGGAAACGCGACCCTCTAGCAGTCTCTTAAAGGCAATACTCTGTATACTCTTAGCCAAGTACCAAATAATCCTACCTGCTGCAGTTGTACTGCTGCTTCTCTTGACCTCCACAGAAGGCTAGTTAGAGTAGCATCTTCAAAATGAACCATTTTTCTTTTCTTTTTGCATTCATTTCACCTACATTTTTTATGCTTACCATATGAAAACCACTGATCTTTATAATCAGTATTTCTTCTGGTATAGTTTTATCAATAATGCATGAGTATTGTTATAAGAAAAAAAGTAGCACAATTAGATTATTACCAGGTCAGTCTCTTACAGTGCTAAGATTTACTTGTTTTTATCTGTGTTTTGCTCAGAATTTATCCTCTTTTCTAAGTTTGATTAATTCACTGTGGTACTCCTGTTGATACATCCTTATTTTCATTTCCAGATGATACTGAAATAAACAAAAGATCATTTTGAGACACATAACTTTACCTCAGCTGACTGTATAAAATTAAATCAGAGTACAGTGGCTCATGCCTGTAATCTGAACACTTTGGGAGGCTGAGGCAGGAGGGTTGCTTGAGCCCAGAAGTTTGAGACCAGCCTAGGCAACATAGGGAGATCTCATCTCTACCAAAAAAAAAAATCAAAAAACTAGCCGGGTGTGGTGGCAGTACTCAGGAGGCTGAGCAGGAGGATTGCCTGAGCCCAGGAGGTCAGTTGAGGCTGCAGTGAGCCATGATCATGCCACTGCACCCAGGGTGGTGGGCAGAGTGAGACTCCAATTCCAAAAATAATGATAATAATGATAAAATAAAAATATTTCAAAATTGTAGACTGTACGTAGATTTCCTTACAAGTGAGACCCTCAAAATCATTGTTCAGTTTACTCCAAGTCTTAGAAATGCTTAGAAATAAACACACTATAGCAATTGGTAATTCAGCTCTTAAAAACTGCAGAGTTGCGATTGACATTAAACACTCCAAAAGGACAGGAAATAATGATTTGAAATAATCCAACTGAGGTGCAATAAAGACAAATTGATAACCGGGCATCCCCCAGAGATAGCAGTTCTTCATATGATAGAAGTAAAATGTTAATTTAAAAAAAAGTTTCAGATCACAGAGGTTAAGATTCCTCTCAGTAGGCTACATAGTAATAATCAAACACCCTGGAAAAGAAAAGTCTATTGAAAATGCCTTTGAAGCTAAATAAAGTGATAACTTTTAGAGGATTTTTTTAGTTGAGATTTCACATTAATCGCCTGCTGACATCAGTATTGTTCTTGAATACTGCAAAGCAGGCAGCCTCACTATTTCTCCCTTAGTTATTTAAATTGTTACTAAAAACCTTAATTATGCTGGGCTCGGTGGCTCAACCTGTAATCCCAGCCCTTTGGGAGGCTGAGGTGAGTGGATTGCCTGAGCCCGCGGGTTCAAGACCCGCCTGGGCAACTTGGCGAGACCTCATCTCTACAAACAAAAACTAGCCGGGCGTGGTAGCGTGTGCTTGTAGTTCCAGCTACTTGAAAGGCTGAGGCGGAAGGATTGCCGGAGCTCAGCAGGTCGAGGCTGCAGTGGCTGGGAGCGGCCACTGCACTCCAGTCTGGGTGACAGAGTGAGACTCCAACTCAAAAAATTAAAAAAAAAACAAAAATAAAAACCTTAATCATGAGGAGTTCAGTAACTTTATTGCTGTTCACTTGGAAACTTTGGCAATATGGTATTGACTCAATGTAAATAATATCTTCAGGTTTGTAAATGAAGAAAATGGCCTCAATTGGGAAAACTTATTTTTAGTAACTTGGATGACTGCCTTCATGGCAGACGTCCCTATTTTCATTCCTGTTTTTCCTTTCTGCTGCTTTTTCTCAATAAATTGTGATATTCATTTTGTCTTAATAAGAGACCTACCTTTCAAGGGAGGAAAAATTAAACTTTTGGAAAAATTGTTTTACATATGAAAGTTGCCATTTTGAAGGTTTTTTTAAAATTTAAAAGTAACCTATACTAATTTTAAAACCACAAAATAAATGATATAGAATACCGCTTTTCCCGAGCTAGCCTTGACTGACATTATGTGATATATCCTTCCAAGTATTTTATTTTCACATACAAAAGTATGATACATATGTATTTTACAAATTAGAATTACTATACATTCTGTTCTACTGCTTGATTTTTTTTCTTAAGTGTAGTAAATACCTGAGTGTATTTCCATGAACAAAAATTTAAATTGACGTCATTTCTTTTAATAGCTGCATATTGAATAGATTTCAGTCTCATGCCTTTCTTGAGCAGCAGTTCTTAGAGTGTGGTCCTCGGACAGTTGGGGGTTTGTAGTACTCTTGACATTATAAATAATAATAATACTAAGATAATATTTACCCTTTTCATTTTGTGAACATTTGCACTGATGGTACAAAGCAATTGGATACCCAGAGCTGGATATACTTGCTTGCACGTTAGCCTCAATAAATGCAGGGCAGCAAACTATACTAGTGCTCATTGTATTCTTCCTTGCTGAACACTCACAGGTTTGTTTGTTTTTTAAAACCAGTTTTATTTAATAATATCTTTGATGAAGTAGTGCGAATTATTGATTTTATTAAGTCTCTGCTTTTGAGTGCACATCTTTTATACTCAGAATGGGAATACTCTCTGCAACAGTGATTGTCTTGACGAAAATCACTTTTGTAACTAAGTTGTGAGATGAATTAACTACCTTTATCATGCAACATTGTTTGAATGTGAAAGAAGGACTGACATAGAAATGATTATTCAAACTTAAGTATTTGGCATATATTTTCTTGAAAAGTAAACCTGTTACTTTAAGGAAAACAACTATTTGTTACCAGTGCTAAAATTTGAGCCTTCAAGCAAAAACTGGACTTTTGGAAAAGTTGTGTCTTATATCCCCATAAGTTTGATAGCTTCCTACTTTTCACACGCAGTGGTTAAGACTGTGATGTTTTGATAATGAAATGGTTCAACATTTGGAAGAACTGCATAACTCAATGAACCAATATTTTCCAAATGACCAGTGAATGCAGGTTTAAAAAAATCATTTAAAGATAAAAGATGTTTTCAGAAGTCAAGATGGACTGATGTAACAGAGAAAGGAAAGTTCATTGATATGGTTTCAGATTTCATGTTGTAACTAACCTTTAAGAAACTATTTGTGGGTGTATGTGCCCAGCAGTGGTCCGTGAGTTATCCCACATTCTGGTCAATAAGTAGAAACACAGTGTCTTATTTTTTAGTGTGCTTTCTCTTAATTATGATTGAAGCTAAGTATTTTTTAGATGTTTATGGCTCATTTATGTTCCTTTGTTTGATGAATAGTTTGTTCATATCCCCCCGCCACATACACACACACACACACACACACACACACACACACACACACATGTTTTTCCACTAGAAATCTTGTTTGTTCTGCTTTTAAATAAGAGTTCTGTGGCAGATTTTATTTTCCAAGAATGGCCATAATATTATCTCCTATTCCATATATTGTTCTTAAAATCTGACTTAGACATTTCTCCCCATTGACAGGTTGTGTATATTTCCTTCCTTGAAATTGGTCAGGTTTGCTAACATCTTTTGACTTTCAAGTCTGAATTGTAAGATACAACTTCCACCTGGTTCTCTAGGAACACTTATGGAACCCAACCCCATACTGTAAGGAAGCCCAAGCATGCACAAGGAGAGGTAGGTCCTATTTTCCCCAACTGAGGTCCCAGATGACAGCCAGCAGTAACTGCTAGATGAATCAATTAGTGACCCTTCAGATGATTCCAGCCCCCAGAGGGGGCTTTCCAAATAAATCTCCCAGAGATTGTGGAACAGGGACAGTCCATCTCACTCTGCCCTTATAAGTTCCTAAGGAATAGATAGAATCCATGAGCATCAAGAAATGGTTGTTATTTTATGCCACTTAGTAAGGAGTAGTTGTTAAATAGCAGCCAATAACTGGAACAAGCTGTTTATAGGCTAAAGAAATCAGCTCATAACCAGGAATCCATTTTACCTCCCACTTTTCATTTTTTGGCCCCCATGTCACCTGGTTTGAGATCAGGTACCCTTATTGATGAAGTGTGCCCCCGTCCCCGCCCCCATAGTTTCCCACTGTCAATCAATTATTCAGGGTCTGCTTATGAGTGAGAACATGTAGTACTTTTGTGGCATCTGCCTGCTTGGTATGACCTACCCCACTTTCAAGAACATGATTTATCTTTTTTTTTTTTATAGTTTTGTTTAAGTTTTTAATCCGTCCGGGAAATGTTTGGTAAAAGAATGAGGAAGAGTGCTAGCTGTTTTTCTTTTTCTCTTTTTTTTTTTCTTTCATAGGTAGCCTCTTGTCACAAAACTAAATCATTTACCCATCTTTATTTCAAAAACCAGAGAGTGCAGTCTGTTGACCTGCCTATTTGAATTAGTATAGCCTAACTCTGCATTTTATTTTTCTTATTTTAAAGATGTGGGGTACAATTCAGTGTTAGCTATACAAATATTCATTATGCAGGTACCCTTGTTGATGCTAACTCTGCATTTTAATACTCATTAATGATGTTTCTGAAAGTATTTTACCTGAAAATTCAGTGTTACTTAATGTTAAAATGAACTAAACACATTAAAGAATTTTTTAAAATCTCAGTCTAAAATGGAAAAGATTTTTGCTTATTGGAAAACAAAGCAAAAGCAGTATTGTCTGAATGTCAGAGGCATAAGAGCTTAAGAACCTAAGATGTGCTGCCATAATTCAAAGTCAAATGAAGAAAATATAGGAAAGAATATGCCCGTGAATTTAATTTACAGCTATTAAAAATAGGTTAATTCTCCTGTATATCGTGATGTGTTCACAAATAAATTATCACTTTGGCTGAAAGGGGATTTATTAACTGAATAATTTATTTATTAAATGGTTTGTATTTCATTATATCCCCAAAATTATAATTCATTTTTACAAGAACTCAGCAAGTTGAAATTATTTATGACAGGCTTTAAAAAACAACTTTGCACAGTTTTGTCTTTATTTTCTATTTCACATATACAATGCATATGAACATTATATTAACAAGACATCTGACTTTCTGGAAATATTCCCTTTAAATATAGTACTTTAAAATAAAACATATATAAAAGAGGAAAGCTTTTATTGTGGAAACTACCCAGATTTTATTTATACCTTTCTTTGAACTTAAAGTAGAGCTGATTTTTCCCCATAAATTTCTTATTGAGCTGAAAGAAACTGGTGAGTTTCTTAACCCTATTCAAATGGCTTTATGTCATTGTGTGAATTAAGTAGTTGCTTTTACATACACATAAAAGAAGAGGAAAGATCTTTTTTTAATGGTAGTTCTGGACTATTATTTCCCTACCACCACCCCCTGGACTCATAGCATTGTCTGAAGATATATATATTTTTTAATTGTCACAGGGCAGGGAAATGCTACTGGCATTAATGGGTAGGAGCCAAAGATTTATCTTGTTTCATTGAGTGGGTAGTTGCAAGACTTAAAGATTTGTCTTATTTCAGTGGTTAGTTGCAATATTATCATTCAGGGAATATTTATTATGTGCATACTGTGTACCAAAATACCAGCTGGGTTATAGAAGGCCTGTGTGACATATAATAAGTGTAGTAGGCAGAATAACCACCCCCCCCATTCCCTGTGAATATGCTGTATGTGTCAAAGAGCAAAATTCCAACAAATGGTGTTTCAAATATTAAGTTGGTTTTTATGAGCGATTCACGCATCAGGCAGCATCCAGTCTACAAAACAAACAGGAACTCCATAGCAGATGACAAAATAATTGGTTTTTGTAAGTAATATGAGCAGAAACAAGGAAACAGTCTAGTACAGAGAGTGAATTGGTTAACATCAGGCCACTTTTCCTTGTATGAGGTTAAGGGAAAGGGGACTTCTTTATCATGTGTTCTCAGATTTATTGGGTCCCTTTTGATTGGTTGCTATAATCTCTTGTTTTTAGAAAACTGGCCTGTTTTTAAATTCAGTTTGATTACATGGCACCCAACACATATGACTCCACTCTGATTATTTAAAATACAACAAAATAAAATTAAAATTGCTAATCAGCTGATCATAAGGGAGATTATCTTGGATTATCCGGGTGGATACGTTTGTTATGACAAGAACCCTTAAAAGTGGAATATAGGGGCAGACGAGAGGATCAGAATGTTGCAGTGTCAGGACTCAACCTGTTAGTTGCTAGCTTTGAGGTGGAGGAAGGTGATCACAAGCCAAGGAGTGCAGGTGGCCTCTAGAAACCGGAAAAGGCAAGATTCTAGACTGTAGAGCTTCCAGAGAGGAAGGCAACCCTGCAACACTTAGATTTTAGCGTAGTGACACTCATTTGGACTTTCTAACCTACCAAACAGTAAGAATAAATGTCTGTGTATGTGGGGAGGCAGCATTTATTTGCATTCACATAGTTCTTTGATAACTACCTATAGCAAAAATCTGGTGGTACTTCTTTTTTAAATCACGTATTTCAGTAGTTTTGGGAGTACAGATAATTTTTCGTTACATGGATGCATTGTATAGCTGTGAAGAAGTTTGACTATATGTGTACCCGCCACCTCCATCTGTGCACATTTTTCTCCACAGGTGATTTTTCATCACTCCACCTTTGCAACCGTTCCCCTTATGAGTCTCCAGTGTACACTATACTATTCTGTAAGCCTTTGCAGATCCTTAGCTTAGCTCCCTTTTATAAGTGAGAGCATGCAATCTTTGGTTTTCTTTTTCTGCGTTGGTTCACTTAGAGTGATGTTCTCCAATTCCGTTAAAGTTGCTACAAAAGACATTACTTCATAATTTTTTATGGCTGAATGGTATTCCATGATGTGTGTGTGTGTGTGTGTGTGTGCGTGCGCGTGTGTGCGTGCGCACGCATGTGTATATATATATATGTATGCATGTGTGTGTGTATATATATATATCTCTCTATATATATAGGCTGAGGTGATCCTTCCACCTCAGCCTTCCAAGTAGCTGGAACTACAGGCATGTGCCACCATGCCTAGTTAATTTTTTAAAATTTACTTTAGAGACAGTGTATAGTGTACACTGGAGACTCATAAGGGGAACAGTTGCCAAGTTGTCCAGGCTGGTCTCAAGCCCCCAGACTCAGGCAATCCTCTGGCCTCCACCTCCCAAAGT